>PVJX010002857.1:0-119501 GCA_004027295.1 Dolichotis patagonum | reverse complement strand
GCTGCTTTCTGGGAGACTTCCTGGGGGTGAAGGGCGGGGCTACTGACCCAAACAGACCTGGCCCAGGTGCCGATCTCCAGGCAGTCCCCTGCAGATGAAGGGCGGGCCTACCAGTCCCAAACAGTCGCGCCGAGATGCAGGTCTGCGCAGACTTTCGATCCAAACAGCCCAGGCCCCTCTATGGGTCCGAGACTTTCGGGTCCCAAAGAGACAGGCTGAGATGCTGCTTTCTGGGAGACTTCCTGGGGTTGGAGGTGTTCATTGTTTTTTGAGACAGGGTCTCATTATGCAGTTCAGGCTGGTCTCAAACTCACAATGATCCTCCTGCTTCAGCCTCCCAAAGTGCTGGGATTATAGACATGTGCCAACATGCCTGGCTCTTTTTTTGTCCTTTTTTAAGACAGGATGTCATTGTGCAGTTCAGACTGGCCCTGAACTCACTTTGTAGCCAAGGCTGGCCTCAAAGTCATGGTGTTCCTCCTGCCTCAGTGACCTAAGTGCTGGCATTACAAGGTTGCCACCATGCCCGGCAACATCAACTTTTTTTTCACCCGAGAGATTTTTTTCTAATCTGATTTTCTCTATGGCCCCATTAATATGAGTTTTTGTTCTTTCTTTCACTTCTGCTGCTATCAATGCAGAAAGTTTAGGCGGGTGATTTCTGATTTCTTCTATCTCATTGTCTTCTGGACTTGTCCTGGGTGTGCTGGTCTGGGGTTGCATTTTGCTTGTGTGCCTTGTCTTTTTCTATTTTTTATTTTAGTTTGTTTTCTGTGTTGTAGCTTGTCTTTATGTCTGTCCCCACATCCTACCTTCCCAATTTATTAGAGATGGGTAGTTGCTATCTATTTGGCTCGCCACCTAGCCCTTTGGTACTGGAGTATGGGGATGGTTATGACCCTAGACAATCACAGTGTTGTCACACAAAGGAGAACAACTGATTACAATACGTACAACAACCTGGTGAAAGTAGCACAATTAGCAACAACAACAGCATCAAGTACAGCTAAAAACTGACAAACTGACAATGATTAATTTGGTACTGTTAACCATAGAAACAAGATCTGTAGTTATATAATAAAATCCAACATAAACCAGAAACTTGTAATCAATGAGTTTCCCCTTAGTTGAGTAATATTACCCTGGGTAGGGGTGGATTTAAGAGGGATAGGAGACAAAGCAGAGAGATAAATGAAGAGAAATATAGTATAGCACGGCTGGAAGACAAAGGATGATTACCCATACTTTAGGAAACTGGAGAAGACAAGAGAGAAAGAATGAAGGAGAAAGCAAAACAATACAGTAGTGAACCAAAAGACTAGAGATTATGTTAACTTGCTTGAAAAAAAAAAAAACAAGAAGGAAAGTTGAGAGAAAAGAGAGCAGAGGTGAACAAAACAAACAATAAAAGTAAAAACCTAAATGAATAAACAAAAACAACCAGACAGAAAAACAAAAACAAAACAAAGAGAAAATAATAACGAAGTTCCTCTGGTACCCAGTTCTGTGGTAATGTCCATGTGAAAGCACAGATCTCTGCTGGGCAACCCTGCCAAGCCTGCAGTAGGATTAGAGCTGTGTGTGGGGCTGGCCTCGGCCTCCAGATATGGGGGCTGGGGCCAGGCTCCAGCCAGTAACTTCCTGTATGCCCCTTGATGGTCCGCCCACTCCTTAGCCTACTTGTGTCTGCGTTGCTGTGGCACCTAGTGGTTGTGGCACCTTCAGACAAAAGCAGGCCAAGGGGCTCCTAGTCCTATGTCCCGTACTGTGGGCTCCTCCAGCCGCTTGTTGCGGGGTGCTGACTCGCTCCCTCTGCCCTGGCCGCAGAGCCAGCCCAAGGCTGCTCAATCCCACTTCAATCTCCTCTCCAGCGGGGACAGTGCTCACTTCCTACTCATTGCTCCACACGGCCGAAGGCTGCTTAAATTCCACATGTGGGCTTCCCACTCCGAAACCACTGGTCACAGGGCAGGAGGGGTCATGCTGTTCCACCTTCACTACCACTACTCTGTTCCCTAACCTTGTTGCTCCTAGAGTTTCCAGTTAGCCTCTCTTGTGCACAACAAATCAAAAACACCAAACACTTCCCCCCTGCTAGAAGAAAAGAACCTGGTGGCCCATTGAGAAGGAGCAGTTCCTTGGTCACTTGCCCCTGTGTGTGCTGGTGAAATTTGCTACCACGCTGCAGTGTCCTCTGCTTGGTGGAAGACAAAAGCATTACAGGGCCTTATATCCCAAGTCTATACTGTGTGGCTTGAGTTAGCAGCACTATTTCGGTCTATCCATGTTTTTTTCAAACTTCCTAATACGGTGGACCTGCTCTGCCTGCTGCCCTGTGGGCTTGATCACCATTTTATTAAGTCTTGTGTCTATGTTTTGTTTCACCTACCAGTCTCTTATTTCAGATTCATTTTGGCATCCAGATGTATGTCTTTCCCTTTCATCCAACTGCTTCTGTTTTTAGTTGATTTTCTCTGAGTCACTCCAACGCGGCCTAATCTTCTAGTCAGCCACATTGAATTGATGGCGATTTTTTGAATGAGTGGATTCAAGACACATTAACACATGAAACTATGAAACACATGAAACCATGAAACCAGTCAATAATATTGATAAAAGTAATCATTAATATTTACTGACCACTAATGACCTAAATGCTTACATGTTTTATAATCTCATGTACTCTCCTAATGACTATAATATAGACATTATTTTTTATCTCTCTTCATTTTACAGTTAAGGAAACTGAGGCACACAGATGTGAAATACCTTCCTTAAGATTACTTATCCTGGTCTCGACCCCTGGCAATCCGATGTTAGAGTTAGGTAAAATCTTACACTGTATTTCCCTTTATTTTATCCTGAAGAGCAATCATGCACGTGTTCTCACCACATCTTCTCAAATCCTTTTCCACTACGCTGCTTTTCTCAAAACTATTTCAGCTACAAGTCACTGTAACCCCACTACATAATCACGCTTCACCAAATGTCATCAAATCTCAGAAATGCTTTTATGAGGTACAGAGAGCCCTGCTTGGTGCTCATCTTGGTCTACAAAGTTTATATTTGTAATCCCATGGAAAAGTTATTGGAATTCCAGCAAGTTAATTCCAATCTATCACTTCCAGTGCAACCTACGTCGAGAATAAAGACACTAAGACATATTTATAGTTATGGGGAGTCAAAGAGGCTCTAAGTCCAGCCAAACTTGTGGTTCACTGGAACAAAGGCCTCAACCCAGGGCCAAACCCGGGTTTTATTAATTCTTGACAAAGGGGAGTGGCTTGATGAGTGGTGAGGAGAATGGTGGGAAATACCTGGGCACCAAGAGCTGGGCTAGGTAGCTGGCCTGGAATTACATCTGCAAAATGCAGAGAGGAGGATACGCAGAAGGAATAATCTGCATAACACAATTTGAGGTAGTATCTAATGTTTTGGGGCTGGTGCATCAGCTCTGAACTGTAATCTTTGAGGCCTTGTGATGTCATAGCCTCTTTCTCACACATGTTTTTTGGGAGTCATGGGGCAGGGAAACACTGACTGTCACCTTGCTTCAAAACCTACATATCAGTACCTCGGCCAGACTGATTTACATTGCTTAAAGCCAATTGAAAGGATAAGGAAATGGCCTGACCATTTCCTTGATCTGTACATATCAACTCACAGAGATAGAGCCCAGTTTAGCCAAAATGGAAACAACTGCTCTTTTTTCAAGGACAGTTATTCAGGTGGTCCACCATAATGAGGAAACAAGTATATAACATACATGAAGTAACAAAGGTTCTCATCTTCTTCCTTTAAGGCTTAGAGTTTGACTTGATTGCTTCATTAATCTCAAGGGAATGTAAAAATTCACCACACATCAAAAAGATATGCAGCATTCAGAGAAGTCACAAAATGAAGACAATAAAACACTGCATTTCACATGCTTAGAGCTCCACAGGAAAAGACATGAAAACTATACAAAAGGCTTAGAAAAGAAGAGGAGAGAATTTTCTATTTGTTTAATTTTTCCTGTGTACATTAATGCCATTCTATTCCCTCAGGGATTTGGACCTGCTGGAATTTCTGGATTCTGGGCTTTGTTGGGATTTTCATTACACTGAATGTGATTTATTTTAATAAGTGTGACGTTAGCCTGGGGGAGAAATACACACGTGGAATGATTTCAACTATATTTCTCAAGACACACGCTTCATTTCCAGAGGGAGACTGGAAAACACAGTTGTATTTCATTCATACACACAAAGAGAGCGCTTCCAGAAAAAGGTGGTTACAGGTAACGGATGCTTATCAAGAAAGAACAATAAAATCCTGTACAAAACACACAATATCCTCCTCAGATACCACATTCAAGAGGAGATAATACACTGCTTTAGCAACAGGAAAGTACAGACAAAACACGACTGTCCATCAAGAAGACAAATAACACAAACCAGACTTGGGGAAAAAGCACAAAATAGTTCTGTGCAGAAAGTATGCTCCCTTTCTCCTTTAATGAATTTATTTTATGTGGCCGAGAGCCACATTTCTCAGAAAGTAGATGGTTCTTCCTTTCAGCAAAGGAAAATAATGCTTCCTTTTAATTAGAAGGTGTTCCTTCAATGCAAGTCCTGTAGTACAATGGCCAAGGAAGTCAATGGTAATCATAGATCTCCCACTAGGTGGAATTGATAGGTGCTATTTATTGCTGCAGGTGAGTGGTACATTAAGTTGAGGTGACGTATAGTACATTTCAAGGGACTGCATTTTACCACCGTCACAGCCACTGCTTGTGGGAGAGCCTGTTCTCAGGGACTGGGCTCAGCCAGTCTTTTGGGAAGCAGATGAATCCTCCTCAAGGGTCACCCATGGTGGAGGTCTCTTTCCAACTTTGACTTCTACATAGAGTGAGACCCACAACTCACAAGCATTTTAAGGCGCTTACCACTGTCTAGTGGGAAGAAAGGATTATTCAGGTCTGTACCTTGAAAACAGGCAGCTATGAATCCATCATTCAAATGCAGGTAGAAAAGCTCCAGGATGGCTTTTCAAGGTTGGCCAATTGCCTGCAAAGGGAGCCTGGTTAACCGGCAAACATATCTACATCCCTAATTGTTGTTTCATTTCAGCCTCATATACCTGGTCTTCAAGGGCCTTCTGTGTCCATAGTCAGGTCCCATATACCTCCTCAGCATCCCTTTGCCTGCTCCCCCACTTCCCTTCAGTCCTCCAATGCACAAGATCACATGGTCTCACAGCCTCTGCACAGGCTCCTACTTCCACGTGGGATCCTCAACCTCTTGCCCCTTCTCCTGGTTGAATCCTACTCAATTGTTAACTCTTGTGTCCAGCAGGAAGCTGTTTTTGACCCACCAAGGCCAACTTCACTTGCTAAATAACCTCCTAGAATTGTATTTTTCCTCCAGATTCATCTTAGTTTGCAACTACACATTCATTCACAAGACTGTTGAATTTTTTATCTTTTTTGTGGAGCTATGGGTTTTTTGAGAGTAGGGACTATTTTCTGGTTTTGTTGCCTATTGTATCTCCATCCCTCATGACTTTTTTGCGGGATCAAGGCAAATTTGTGAAGACATACTCAAAGCATCTGTTTGATTTAGTAGGAACAAGATTTCGAAAACAATAGCAGTGCATGGACTGAGGGTGTACTCTGTGGCAGTGCACCTGGTTAGAATGGGTGAGGCCTTGGGTTCTTTTCCTGGCCCAGAAAAGGAAAGGGAGAGGAAGAGGGTGATGGAAAAGGAAGGGAGAGGGAGAAGGAGAAAGAAAGGCTAACACTCATCTTTTTCTCCCCCCTGTGAGATATAATCACTTATACAAAAGTAAAGTAGCTCAATAGAGTACCCCACCCCTCCAGCTAAACACATTAAATTTGGAGATTTATATGGGGAGAGTATTTTTGGCTTTGACCATCATTTGACACTAAGTGACACAAGACCAAATTTTCAGCCTACTTTTAATAACCGGCATCATTTCACAACTAGCTTTGAGTAGTGAATTTCTATACAAGCATTCTGAATGATGCAAAGCACATGCTCCAAACCTTGTTGGAAGAAATATTATTTTGTAAGTTAGGTTGAAACGTGTTAGAATTTAGTCAATCAGGTTGTCTTCGGGATCAAAAATCTCAAATGGAATACTGATTCTAAATCAGCTGTGGCCATGGCATTAGTTTCTTATGGCTACTGCAACACAGTACTATAAAATGAGTGGCTTAAAAAGCAGAAATTCATTCTCTCATAGTTCTGACAGTCAAAAGCCCAAGATGAGCTTTGCTGGGCTGAAATCAAGGCCATTCTCCCTGCGGGCTCCAGGAAGAATCAGGTCCTTGCATCTTCCAGCTTCTGGCATCTGCTAGCAGGCCTTGACTTGTGGTCATATCACTCCAGTCTCTGCCTCTGTCTTCACATTGCCTTCTGTGTGTCTTTCTAATCTCTCTCTTATAGGATACTTGTGATGGCATGTAAGGCCCATCCAGATAATTTAGGTAATCTCCCCATCGCAAGAACTATAACTTAAGTCTCATCTACCGGGTTGTTGGTCTATAAAGCAACATGCATTGATACCAATTAGGATCTGATATCTCTGGGACCACTCTTCCAACTACTACCTCAATTTTTTTCAACAATAAACATACATTGTAACTACATTGTTCACTACAGTATGTCAGAGAACAACTCCACTAATTCATAAAGATCACTATGGAATTGGATTTAGACCTTCTGGTGAAAGATCAGTATGGGGTTGGCAGTAGGCAGATTTCTAACATGCACCCTAGATAGCCATACCAGTGTAAACCATGCAGCCAGAGTTTGTGACTTGCTTCTAGCCAAAAGGTGACAAAGATGAAGGAATGCCACTACCTTGGTTAGGTTATTATATATGCCAAAGGTGATGAACTAATTGTCCCATAATTATTCCACCCTAGGAGACTGGAAGCAGCCAATTGGCTGTATGGAAGAGGCCATCTTTCAGGTGGCATCCAGACGCTGAGGGTCTCAGTCAGCCTATGACTATACAGAACTGAATTCTGCCATCAGTCAGAGGACTCTGAGCCTCGGGAACTTTTGAGTCTGGTGAGACTCTGAGCAGGGGACTCAATTAAGCTGTGCCCAGGCTCCTGACTCTCAGCAATTGTGAGATAATAACTGTGTGTATGTTGTTTGCAAAGTGTTTATTACCAGATGAGTAGCAGAGAATGGTAAGCACCAAGTAAAGAGTCAACTGCCCACACAGCAAAGTACATAGGAAGAAACATGTGTTGCATAAGTGAGATGACTGAGAGCCAGAAAATGGATTTATATTAACTGGAAAATATACTGGAGGGTGCTGTGAGGAAAATTTAGAAATGGAAAAGAGAGTTTTAGCCAACTCTTTTCAGTTAGGGCTAGAAATCCAATGGAACAGGCCAACATAAGCATTAATAAATACGTCCAAAAAAACAGGAATGTGGAAAGTTTGTTGGCTGGCTTAACTGTTAAGTTGAGGTACCTGGCTTCAGGCATTGGTATGTCTCCATCTTTCCTTGTCTCTCAGCTCTTTTTCCTTGCTGTTGACCCCACTATTCCCAGACCATTCCAATGGAGCCAGTGGTCACTTGTAGGTCCAGCTGACTGCAAGTCCACTGAGTAAGCCCTATGGAAAGTTCTTTCCCCCAGTATTATCTACAAAACCCCCTCCGTTACCTGCTACTGGCTCTGCCTGGCCACACCTGAGACACATGTCCACCCTTGACACAAGGAACCAAGGGAACAGCACCACCTAAATCCAAAGGAAGGGTGAGGTTCTCTACCTGGATGCTGGGCTGGCAAAAGTCACAGGTGCCCACAGCCTACCATGCAGCATGGCAGAATTTCCTGGGTGCCAGCTCTATGCTTGGAAAAAGGCTGAGAGAAGCTGTTTCAAACCAACAACCCAGGAGTTAATGGGTAAGTGGAGGCTCCTATAAATCATGTGCATAGCAGGACTTGGAGATGGAGATGGGATAAAAGTGGGTCAAGGGAGCTGGCCTGCTGGAGTTGACAAGGTGGTGACTGGAAAGGCTTTTGGAAGGGAAGCCTCAAACAAATAGAATTTAAAAAGCAGAACCCCTTCCTAGCAAAAGCCTTTAAGATTTATGAAAATGGATGTCCTCAAAAAGCATTATATCTTTCACATCTATAAATAATTGCTATTTTATTTTACATTCAGTATCATATTTACTTCTACAAACAATAGTAGGCATTTTGACATTTGAGGAAATTCAGGCTCAGGAGGTTAAGTGACTTTCCTGAGGTCACCTGACCAAGCAATTGGCAGAGCGAGGTCCAGTCCAGGTGGCTGTGTCTCCAGAGCCACCACGCTAAGAATCTTCCTTCTGAGTCAGGCTGACCCAATCAGGTCATGAGAACGGTGAAACGCCCAACAACATTGAGCTCCCCAGCTGTGAAAGACTATTTGAAACCTGCCTTTGGGGATTAAAATTGCTACTTTTATTTCAGGCTAAGATTCAGTTGACCAGAACTCTGGGGGAAAGTCAGAGGCTCTTCAGAAAAAGCAAGGTGCATCCCAAGAAGCAGAGGAGCTATATAAAGCAGGGACCCTGGAGAACGGCAGCTGGCAGATATTCTGTGGTGGGGACCTGGGGAAATGTCAGAGGAAACCATGCAGGGGAAGTCAGGGTAGAAACAGCCAGGGAAATTCAGGACTCCCTCCCTCCCACGCTCTCACTCCATTGTGGCTTTCACTGGGTCAGCACAGAGGGGAAGAAAACAGAAACCTCACCCACCCCATGGCCAGCCTCCTCATGGCCAGGAAATAGGGAGAAGAAGAAGCAAGACCACAACTCACGCACAACGTGAGGTGGTACAGCATGGTACCATCTTCCATCACCTCCACATGGCCAGGTACCACGTACACCCTCCCACCTCCACACACCAAGTAGAGTGTAGTACCCCTGCCCCACCCCTACACACCAGAGATTTCTATCAGGGGCCTGCGGAGAGAGGGCGGTAACACACACCTGCATTCTGGTACCAGCGTAACTGTTCATTACCTGATGACTTCGGTTTCCCAGGTGGGAAGCTGAGGTTGCATCAGAGTAGGGGTCTGTAATGGTTGATACAGTGTGTCAACTTGAGAGGGTCACAAGTTTAACTAAGCAACTAAGTGACTCAGCAGGGAGGCAAGGTCCTTCCTTTGTAGACACCCTCTGCCTGTGCAAGAGGAGGGGACACAGATGGTCTGGCTTTGAGTCCCTGCTTAGGATGTAAGGGAGGAGAATAGGCTTGTTCTCTGCTTCTGCTGTTTTCTGCCAGCTTGAACTCTTGCCCCAGTGCCATGCCACCCTGCCTTGGAACCAGCTGATTATGGACTTAAACCTCCTCAAACTGTGAGCTAAATAAACCTTTCCTTCCTTAATTTGTAATTTAATCCCAGCAGTAAGAGAAAAGTAACTGAGACAGAGTCCACATGCAAATGTCCACAGAAGCCAGACAGCCAGCAGACTGAGGAGAATAATGGAGGGAGTCATGGAGACCAAAGACCACATGCCTTTTTCAGTCAGGACATGCTTGGTGTTTCCAAATGTTCCGATTTTCTAAGAGAGGCCAGAATTCCAACCTTTATATAACATTCCCTAATCTCTAACTGTTGGCAATAAATTAAGCCTTTGGGCCATTTTGCAAGTGAGAATCTAAAGCAAATTGTTTCACAGCCACTAGTCACATAATTATGTCTACTTAATTAAAACTGAACAAAAATAAAAACTTAGCCCCTCCGTTATACCAGCATTCCCAAGTGTTGATCAGACACAGTTGTTCATGGCTGCCATATTGGATAACACAGTGTGGCCCACATCCATCTTCCCAGAACATTCTCAGATAACGTAGGTCTAAACGATCACTAAGACAACTTTCAGCTACGAAACTCAAAGAGAGAATGGACCAAGCTTTAATGTCTTCATCAACATAAAATCAAGTTGCTGGGGTTTCACCGCACAACCCCAGCGCAGAGCAGACTGGGGTCCCCGATTTATCCTCACTCTGATGGGCTCCCTTCAGCCGCGTTGCAGTTGGTGCCTACAGATTTTCTAACAGAAACGGCCTGACACTTTCTTGTCTGTTCCAATGTAGGAAGGATATAGGGTTTTGTAACTTGCAGGGGTCTAGAATCTAAATTCATATTAAGAGGAAGAGGTGGGGTAGAGAGGGCAGAAGCCCTGTTTTATGTTCTTAGCACTTACCCATCCTCTGCCAGGTGAGGTGTCATTTCCACATAGAGCTTGCAATTCCTGCAAGAACACCCTTCAGTGTGACAAACAGCACTCTCTGGGATCTATGGGCATCAAAGCAGCTAATTTTTTCTTACCTTTTCTTTTTTTCCTGTGGTACCGGGACCTTTGCACTGAGCTCCATCTCCAGGCTCTTTTTGGTTTTGAGGCAGGGTCTTATTAAGTCACTAAGTTGCCCAGGTTGGGCTCAACTTGCCATCGTCCTGCCTCAACTGCCCAGAGGCTATATCAGACTTTTCTATAAAGAACTAGATAGCAAGTATTTTCAGCTTTGTGAGTAATGAGGCTTCTTATGGCAACTACTGTACATGTCCTACTGTCTGAAACCAGCCAGAGACAACGTGTAAACACATGGGTGCAGCTGTGTTCCAATAAACCTGTATTGTGGACACTACAGTGTAAATTTCATGTAATTTTCATCTGTCAAATGAATAGTTATTTGATCTCAACACCACCATTTAAAAATGAAAGAATAATTGTCAGCCGAGGATGGTACCAAAGCAGGAAGTGTGCAGGGCCTCGCCCACAAGCAGTAGCTGCAGAGCCCTGACGAGTTCTGTCCTGGAGAGTTGGGGGCCGCTGCAAGGCAGGGAGGCCGAGTCCAGGTGTGTGCATGTGATCCTCCAGACATTCGGCCAGCGTAGATTTAGACTGAGTTGATGCTGCTCAGAATCGGGGGAAAGCACCTCACATGCCCTTTTCTGTCATATGATTTTATTGCATAGTCAGTCTACATTTTTCACGGATTGTATATTTACAAATTTGCCTGCTTTCTAAACTTCATTTGTGACACCTAATCAATACCTGAGGTCCTTCTGCGGTCACTTTCTGACTTGTGCCACAGCAGCGAAAACTCTGCACTCTCCTTCCCAACTGAGACCTAACTGGAGTGTGTTCTGCCTTCTCCTTTCCGCGTTCATGCTATGCATGTGTCCTTTTTGGGGTCTATTTAATGCATGTTTTCCATACTTTTGAGCTTTCTGTTGGTAATTTTGCCAGTTAAAATGCCTTGCAAGCATGTTGCTGAGTTGTTGAATTGGCTCTGAGCAGAATACTTGTGTCCCCTAAAATTCATATATAGAGGCCTACTCACCACCCAGGTCCTGAGGACAGAGGTCTCATGAATGTGATTACTGCCCTTATAAAAGAGGCCTCGCCCCCTCCACCAAGTGAGGGCACAACCAGCAGGCAGCATGTGTGGATGCGGGCCCTCGCCCCACATTGCACTGGTGGTGCCTTGGTTTGATCTTCCCTATCTCTAAAACTGTGAGCAACACATTTCTGCTGTTTATAAGAAATCCTGTACATGGAATTTTGTTTTAGCAGCCTAAACATACAGAGTCAATTTTTAAGTAAAAGGCCATAGAGCACTTGCAACAAAACCCCAAACAAACAAAACACTTCAAACTAGATAAGCTTCATTCAGGAATGAGTTGTAGAGCTGCTGGCCCATGAGTTCAATGTCCGTTGAGTTAACAATGTATATTTCACAGTGTTTTTTTTAGCAGAATACATTCAAAGCAAGGTTATATACTGATTGGCTAAAGAGAATGTATTTCCCCCAGGACTGATATTTCAGTATTGGCTAATTCAGTGGTTGTGGTGACTTTATAGAATATAGCTTCCTCAAATAATGAAAATTATACATATTTTTAATGACATAATGAGAAGTTACTGTGATATCCCATCTTTTCCCCTCCTGGATCTTGTCAATTATATTTAAGGTTTAGAAAAAACAGTTGAAGCTATTTTAAATGAGGTTTTGGGTTTTTTCATAATGTTAGGTTTCCATAATTCCCTGCGTCTGGTTTCCCACTTAAATGAACTATTGTCTGGTAAATGGCATAGGAAACAATTTTCAAAATATTCTGTACTTATAGGTAATTTATTTGCCAGCTCACAAACTATGTTCCAAATAGTGAGATATTTCAGGCAGGACTCTGGAACTTGGCTGAGGACCATTTTGCCCTGTTATAAATACTCAGTGTAGTTTCAGAGTCTGTGTGAATGGCACCACACATCAGTCAAGGGTAAGCATCCATTGCATGTAGCAACCAGGGTTTTATAGGAGACCAGTCACCTTTATTATGGCTCTGGGTGTAATTTTCATCTGCAAACACAGCGTCAGATGCACTGGCATTGTCATCTGGGAATGCATCATGTGGGTGGCCCAGCAGGGGAAGTTATTTGGAAAAGGAAGAGGATGTTGGGGAGCTGATTAACGTGGGAGCTGAGATTCAGGTAAAGCCACAGAAAGTTTCACATGCATTTAGGCAAGCATTAGGAAGTAGGCTGATGCGTCTTTGGGACACACACACTTGCCCTCCATGTGTGGACGGCTAACTTCTCTTGAGCAAGCACCAGCTTTACTATCTTTCTGTACTGCAGATGTGATCACTGGTGTTGAGCTCTTCATTGTGGCCTTGCCTTCTTCCCCAAGCATTTCTGAATATAGCATGACATTATAGCATTATTTTTTTTATCACTATTTCAGCTCTAACATAACAGAGATTTTTACAGGGTCTGCTTCTGGTAAGCAGAAATATTCAACACACTCTCCTTTCTTTTATTCTCCCTCCCTTTCTTTCTTTACCTCTTTTATTACTGTCAAATTTACATATCCCCAAACACATCCTTTTTGGTGTACAGTCTGTAGGCTTTTGACAAATGGATAAACTCATGTTACCATCACCATAATTAAGACTGCAGGGTTGAAGCACCTCAAAGACTTCCTTCATGTCTCTTTGTTCCCTACCCCAATCCAGAGACCACGGGACTTTAGTTATGCATTCATGACTCCCAAAGGATCCCTGAATGGAATCCAAGAACAGAATCTGGGTTATAAGAGGAAATTACATTTTTAAAAAATCACCTCTAAACTGAAATTTAGCACTCTTTCAATTATGAATGTAGGTAACTGATTACAGATATATTGGCAGTACCTGTCACTCTGACAGCTCTGAAATTAGAACAGGTATAGACCCACCCCTAAAACTTTTCTTTTTTTATTGCAATAAATAAGTATCTTTGTTTTTATATCACAAATGTGTTTAACATGTTAATAACTGTATTTCAATGTAATTTAATGTAAATTTAAATTTAAAACAGCTGTGTTTCCCTGAGAAGGAATCCCTAAGTTTTTCCAGCTTAATAAAGGTGTCAGCTCTCCAGACCATGGCCCTGAGAGAAATCATCAGTAGGCAAAGTCCGTCACTGGGCATAGACTCTATCTTCCTAGTCAACAAAAACAAAACATGCAAACACTACCTTGCAATTCATCAAGCCAACATTTCTTCTGAGTGCAGAACACAGAAATGAGTAAGATTCTGTTGTTACCCAGACTGATGGAGGAATCACAATGTTTTTAAAAAACTGGAAGTTGAGCTGTGCTTCTCTGCAGTCAGACTTCTCGACAGCGCCACCTGGCTCCTCTAGAGGAATGTGCTTGGACTAACCCTCAGTGTCTGCCACCAGGCTGCCAAGGACCTCAGAAAGGGGAACCAGGCATTTGAGCTCCAGACTGATTCCAAGGGGGACTGAGATATCCAGACTGGTTTACCAGCCACACAGCCAACTATAAAGATTAGACAGAAGTCCTTTGGGAGGCTGATTCAGGAAGAATGGAAGTTTAAGTCCCGCTTGGGCAACTTAGCAAGATCCTGTCTCAAAGATAAAGAGGTCTGGGCATGTAGCTCAGTGTGAATACACTGTGTACCACAAAAAAAGGAAAATGAAAGATTGCTGCAGAAGGTGAGCATTCATATTCTCCAGTTATTCGAACTATAGATGGAACATATTAATGTGAAAATATGAAACCCAAAATGCTCCAAAATCAGAAACTTTTGGAGCACCAACGTGAAGCTACAAGCAGAGAGTGCCAGACCATAAAACTTGGTTTCACACACAAAATTATTAAAGATAGTATATAAAGTCACCCATAGGCTTTGGGTACAAGATATACAAAAAGTAAATGAATTTTGTGTTGAGGCTTCTGCCTCATCCCTCAGATATCTGCTTATATACATGCAAATATTCCAAAATCTGAAATCC
Source organism: Dolichotis patagonum (assembly GCA_004027295.1). NCBI lineage: Eukaryota > Metazoa > Chordata > Mammalia > Rodentia > Caviidae > Dolichotis > Dolichotis patagonum. Next base: position 105,178 of record PVJX010002857.1, on the reverse strand, counting down.
AAAAATCTCTGGCCCCAAGCATTTTGGATAAAAGATGCTGAACTTGTATTTTGTGGTCAGGATTGTACTACTGAAGTCCTTCACTCCAAATTAACTTTTTCATTCTCAGCTTATTAGAGAGATGGAAATAAGCATTTTTCATTAGAAATACAAATACTCAATAAGTACGTGAAAAAGTCCTTCACTTCATTAATAATGATAATTATAATAAAAAATAATACTGAGCCAATGGTAAATTTTTCTCTTATCAGATTGTCAGAGATTAAATTACTTCTAGAAGATGAATAAATGGCTATTACACGTAAGTTTGCTACTGTAAATTCCATACATGGAAGTTTTTAATTATTGAAATAAAAACTATTTTTTCAAAAAAAGAAATGAATTTAAAGGATTGGGTTAATTTTTGAAGTTAATTTCAGGAAGCAAAGGTAAACAAATGAAAGATTCTAAATCAAAGATTACACAGAAGCAACATAAAAATTATAGATGCCAGGCTGGGGGTGTTTCTTGCCTCATACACATAAAGCCCTGGGTTTCACACCCTGCACCATCAAAAATAAAATTAAATCACATATGCCACAACTAACTTTATTTTTTGGTAATCAGGAGCTCAACTATAATAGCCTTTTATCCCACTACCTCAATTTTAGCCAAATGGTAATATAAGCAAACAGGAAGGCGGGAGACACGCTACTGCTTTAAAAGACTCTCATCATCTTTCATAGCTTTTTGCAATGATGTTATTTTTCATCAGCATTTAATCTCTCACTTACATTATTTCCATAATGCTTTTTTCACAGCATCCAATGTATCAATGTTTCCTCCTCCTCCTTTCATTGTAGATTCCTCAGGCACATCACTTTCATTTCCAAGTGTATTGGAGAGGATATTTAATAAATGTTAAGCAATTCTGCTGCCATAAGGCTGTAGATGGAGCTGGGTATAGAAGCACACACCTGTCATCCCAGCACACTGAGAGGCTGAGGCAAGAGGATCACAAATTCAGCCCCAGTCTAGTGACTACTCGGTGAAACCTTGACTAAAAAAAAAAATTTTTTTTTAATTTAAAAAGGGGTTGGAGATGTAGCTCAGTGAAAAATCCCTGGGTTCAATACCCACTACTGCAAAAAAATATAGATGGAATACAATGTCACAGGAAGTAGATGCTAGACAATTAGCAGCAAAGCTGGAACTGCTGCTCTTTACTTCCAACTCCCCTGAGGTATAGACAGTCACTGAAGCGGACATTGGAAGTATTCTGTTCACACAGCACCCTCCACTGGCCGCTTGGGAGAGTTCACCTCCAATGCACAATTTAAAAATTAAATCTTGACCCCAGAGGCCTGCCACCTAACTCTCATCTCTAATGGATCTGGAGTTGAAGAACACAGGTGTCTTCCCTTTGCTCCTACCTTTTACGAAGATGGCTAGCTTCAGATAAAATATCGGAGTATTAAAGGACTGGTGATTATAATACCATTTCGGTATCTAGTGAATTTGATGCAGATTCCATTCAATCATCATGAAGGCTTTTATTACTTTACCCAACCTGGCTGCCCTACAACATTTACTATGCAAATGACCCACAATGAGACGTCTCATCCACTGTTATTACATATATTTTCAGAAGGCTTAGAGGGCTTAAGAAGCAACTTACTAGGTACCCCCAAGCAAGAAAGTGGGGAAGTCAAGAGTTGAACTCCATCTAACTCCAGAGGGCATGCTCAATGACTACACTACATTGCCCCCTCTCAGTAGCTTAAAATAGTGTATCATCATAATACATCTAAAAATAGACATTAAAAAGATGCAAGTGTGCCAGATGATAGTTAGCTTCTAAGTCCACCAGTACAGGTCAGGCTCCATGTACCTGATGCGACTTTTGCTGGAATCTCACAAACACAGAATGTTTCTGGAGATCCTCCAAAGCACTGCTAATTAAAGCGGGGTATACACTCTGACATCACCAGGCACCAGAAGGTAAGCAGCAGAATGGCCTGCAGCCCCTGGCACACGCTGGGTTACAGCAGACCCCCTCCTCCAATTAAGTGTAGCACCGGTAAGGTATGTGTTGTGGATAAGACAGACTTCCGGGGGTTTTCATGGGGAGACTGTCAGTGTGGTGAGTCTGCAGCAGACTTTTAAATAGAGACAGTGCATGCACGTGCGTGTGCGCGTGTGTGTTGATCGGAGCAATAACATTCATTTAAGACAATCACCAGTCAAGGCTCCAGAAGTGGAAGGGATTTGCATCTTAGACTCAGAGGACAGTTTTACCACTGAGATGAACGCTACTGTTAACCCCATACCTGACCCTGTGCCAGGAGTGTCAAAAAGGCGCAGCGTCTGGTGGAGAAGGGATGCTGTGCTGACTAATGGTGTCAGCCCCAGCCAGGAGCATAAGGGCAGTGTACTTACTGCCTATTTGCTGTGGTCATGAGTGGAACATTCATGGGGAGACACAGGAGGACCTCAAAGCTGTCAGCTAAGACTAAGAGGAAAGAGGCCAGCACAGACCCACAAAATGGAAATCAGCAAAGAATCTAACACGTGAAGACACAGGGTCTGTGGGGCTCATCCTTGGTTGTAGTGAGATAAGCCTACAGGCCCTCTGAGTTTTGGGACAGCAGAAAGGCCACCTGGCTGAGGCAGGACAGGAGAGGCAGCGATATGGCTGGGGGCTTGACACCCCAGAGAGCTCAGCCTCAGGGATTTCGAAAATGGGACTATTTACAGGGCTTCTTTATTATCTCTTTCACTCATCCTTTGAAAGATGTCAGCAAAGTCTCCTTGAAAATGTCAGTCTGCCTCAGGGGTGCTCCAGGAAGACAAAGAATGTTTTGGTTATTGTTTAGTGAGAATATAAAAGGGCAGGGATAAACTCCCCTCTGGAAGTAGGTAGACTTGAAAAATCCCTAGTGCAATGGTCCCTAAAAAGTGTTGCAGAAAATACCAAGCCCTTGTGAAACATTCTGGGTAAAATAATTCTGGGAAACAATTTCATGTTATATAATATATATTACTATGTATTATAGAAATTATTATATCACTTTCTTGGCAATTCACAATGCTTATTTAAGTTTTTAAGAATTCCTGCAACAAAGAAACTTTAACTTCCTTTAATTCAGCATTTCCTAAATTTTTTTGAACATAGACATGAAATCTTTTTTTTTCATGATTAACCTAAAATTTTGGGAGATATGAATCTCAGGAAAAAGCAAAGAATATGAGATTATATTTTCCCTACAGTGCAGAGATTTTCTCAGAGCTCTTCCTTGCTAAAAGCTTTGAAGAATTTCATTTTGATACCCAGCATGCCTTGGTTTCTTTTTAAGATAGTATTTAGTAAAAACTGGGAGTATGTTAATGAATATTTTAATAGCTATAAACAAATCATTTGCATACCTCAAGTCACAAGCTTCTGCTGAAGAAAGCTAATTGCTTTATCAAGGCAGGCAATCTTTTTAGTGTTGACTATGCAATACAAATGCTAGAAATGCAGGCAGGCATGGTGGTGCACACCTGTGATCCCAGCACTTGGGAGGCTGAGGCAGGAGGACTACAAATTTGAGCTTGGTCTGAACCACTTAATGAGATCCTGTCTCTAATTAAAAAACCAAAGAGGCTGGGAATGTAGCTCAGTGCCAAGGCTCTGAGTTTAATTCCCAGTGTTGCCAAAAAGCCCCCCAAAATTTAGAAATGCCCACATAATTAGCAGAGCACTTTCTTCATTTTAAAGTTCTTCAGAACAGCAGTGAGTAAAACAGAGTACTGTGGCTCTGAGCCATTCTTCCACTGTCTGATGATCAGCTCTGCCTCCTGCTGTGTGACCATGGGCAAGTTATGCAGCCTCTCTGTTCTCATCATCCTCATCTGAGAAACAGAAATAATATCTCCTCATTCTCTTAAGGACTAATTGGATTAATGCTTATAAAGTGCTTAGCAGAGTGGCTGGCAGCTGCCTAGTAATTTGCTGCTTCTCACTTTGTACTTCTAAAGTTAAGAGTATGAAGCATCATTTAAGAAACAAAGGACATATTTTTTTTTCTCTTTGAAAATTTTTATACTTTTGTTTTAGGTCCTGAGATCACTAAGTGATTTGGGCTCTCACTAAAATGTATTGAGGTGTTATTTTAAATAATTAATATGCCTTCTTTGGGAAAACTGAGGTATTTTTTCCTCTTCTCAACTTTTTAAAAAATTATGATGGAATGTATAACTAATAAAAGAATCACTTCTTACTGCCTCTTTCACTCAGCATGATGTCATCAAGCTTCATCCACGTTGTGCAGGGGTTAGAATTTTAATCTTTTAAAGACTGAACACTACGCTATTGGATGGAGAAGTCACATTCTGTTTACTTGTGCTTCTGTTGAGGGATGTCTGGATGTTCACCACGTTTGGTTATTGGTAACAAGAATTCTATGAGCAATTGTAGCACCCATGTCTCTCCCTGCCTTCAGTGCTTCTGGGTTTATAGTGGCAGGATTACTGAATCAGATGGTGATTCTATGTTAAACATTTTGAGAAACTGTAATACCACAGTAGCTACATCATTTTACATCTCCACCAATAGTGTACAAGGATTCTAGTTTCTCCACATCAACACTTGATGTTTTCCATTGTTTTGATTTTGATAATGAGTAGCCATTCTAGTAGATGTGAAGTGATGTCTCAGTCTGGTTTAATCTGCATTTCCCTAATGGTACATTAATAAATGCATTAGTGGCGCACTGAACATTTTTTAATGCCTTTCAAGTAGACTTCCATAAGCAGAGCACGAAATATCAGCCGAGGCCCTCTTTCGACATTCTGGCTTTCCAGTATGCATATTCATCTTTGATGACTTCAAAGTTATTTCTTACTTTGGAGGGAAAAAGTGTGTATGTTTGTTGCCTATTCATCATAATTAAGGAGACATGTTTCACAGAAAAAATCGAGGCATGGATGATAAGAGTTTTTAATGTTCCATAGCACAAAACGCTTCTACTGCCTGAAAGTTTTACAAAATTCTGCATTAGTTTTGAAATAAAATAAAACTTCTATTAAGAAAATTTAAAAAATAAGAACCATCTTTTGCAGTAGGAGGGAAGGTGGGGAAGATAGGAGGGATGGGTGAAAATGTACCACACTGCACACTTTATATATGTGCCCTTTATTACAGGTCATTTATTCCTCAAAAGCTGTCAAGAAAAGCAGACAAACAATTTAATAATTCAATAATACACAGAATATAAAAATAGTCTCCTTTTATTTGATGCTGTCTAGCAAGTAATGTTCTCAGCCATCAACAGGACCACCCTGGTTGTGCACCCTAGCACAGTTTCTTTTCACTTGTACAAATTTATGATCACATTATATGGTTTAAACTTTTACAAAAAGTTCTCCTGCAACTTTATGAGGGCTTTTAAAAAGGTCTTTTATTATGCATAAAAACTTCAAGGTGTTCTGATATTGTGCCTAGCTTTTTCTTTTCAATAGCCAACATGCCTTAAATACTTCGCCAAATAAGATGTAAAACTACAAATAGAAGTAACTTACTATGTAGTAAATTACTGGAGGTCAGAGAAGAAAAAGTCTTACTGGACTGAGAATCTGTTTTCCACAAAATTAATGTAGAATGGGGAGAACTATTTTCTCTTTTAAGCTACAATGAAATTTTCACATTCAGCTAAACTTTGCACAGCAACCCTAGCTGTGAACAGATTTTTCAAGACTGTTTGGTGGTAGAAACTACAGAGCTATATCAACTCTTAAGTCTTATTATAAGTCACACTGACTTAAAATCCATCAGTTTTAAAATGTTGAAAATACATGCTCATTGTGAAAAAAGAAAACAAAAGCACACAAGCATAAGCACAAGCGTTTGCTTCTTTGCTACTCTTCCCCTAATTCCATCTGTTAGACATAAGCACCATCAACGACCCGAGGATCTTTCCAGACTCTATGATGTGAATGTGCGTGTGTATCTGTTCTCCCAGTATTTTGCTTCGCAGTACCAGGGACTGAACCTAGGGCTGTCTCTCTGCGCTCATCCCCAGCCAGTTTTTACCTTTCGCCTGGAGACAGAGTCTTGCTAAATTGCTATGTTGCCCAGGGTGTGCTTGAACTTGTGATTGCCCTCGATCTGCCTCCCAGAGCGCTGGGATTATAGGTGTGCACTGGCACACACAGCTTCCTGCTTCTACTTTTGATGTGTTCCGTTGCTTTTTCTATTTGTCATATATTTAATTCATTACATTAAAACTTTAAAAAATCATGGTAAAATATATAAGACATCAAATTCAACACTTTAACCATTTTTAAGTGTTCTATTATGACGTGACAAAATTACTTTCGCAATGTCGTAGGACCATCCTCCCTATTTCCACAATTTTTTTATCACTCCAAACAGAAACTCCACATCCATTTAACAATACCTCCCCATTCCTCCCCTGTGGTAACCGCTGGTAATCTCTAGTCTACTTTCTGTGTCTGAATTTGCCTGGATATTTCATGTAAGTAGAGTCATAAGGTATCTGTCCTTTCATGGCACTCAGCACAATGCCTCAGTGAACATTCATGTTAAAGCACGTATCAGAACTTTTCTTTTTGTGGCTGAAAAGCACTCTCACGTACACCACATGTTGTTTATCCATTCGTCTGCTGAAGGACACTCCAGCTATGTTCATTCACATTTAACAAACATGATCATACAATTTTGGCAGCTTTTTTCTTTTCACTTAATACAATTTAGAAATCTACCCTAGCACTTTCTAAAGGTCTCATAATATTTTGCTGGACAGAAATACTATTTACTTACTACTCTCCTATTAATAGACCTATAAGTGGTTGCAGAAGGGCAGGGTGAGGAGGGGGGAGAAGCCAGCTACACTGTCAGGGTGCAGGAAGGCTCGCAATGGACAAGAGCTCATATGTCAGAGGGTCTGAGGTAGGGAAAGAGGGTACAGCAAAGCGTTTGAGGTGGTTTGACTCTTAATCTAAGAGATCTAATATGATTTAAGTCTGTGTCTCCAATAGTCCTCAAAGAACTTGAATCAAGGGGATAATCATAAGAGTCTGAGAAATGCACTGACCCACTTGTAGTCTCTTGTCACTTCCTAGGGCCCCTCTGTCCCTGTGATAGCCAAATGAACAGTACCAGTATGTGCAGAGTCAAAGAAATATCATCATCCGTTCCTTCAACACTGTTTATACTCTTCTACATTTTTATCTCCTTTATAACAAACAACAAATTTCCACCCCCTGAAGTACACTTTATTTAATGATAAAATCAGTTAATAATTATTGAGCACTTTTTACATGCTTAGCATTCCTCCAAGGATAGCCTAAATCAACTTATTTTTTCTACTTAACAACCCTATGCAGTTGGTACTAATACTGCCACATTTCCCAGCAAATGGAGGCAATGGTAGGTTAACCATTTCAACCACAGTAAAACAAATGCTAAGTGGTAGAGCAAGCATCTCCAGAATCCACATCTATAACTACTGTGTACACATCTCCCAAGCAGGTACTAATGTCTAGAATTGCAAGCCTACTGTTGGTTTTGCTCAAGAAAGCATTTTAAGAAGAATGCTCTTGTCAGTACGGTCCTTAACCATTGTACACTTTACTTATGCACAATTCATACTGCTGCACATTTCCTATCAACACCCTTCAAATCACCTTCGTCAAATACAAACTTCTGAGATTAGCTCAGGTTCTACAGGATTTTCGAAACAATGTTCTACCATTCAAATATTTCATTTCCCTTCTTATTTATACTCCCCAAAACAATGTTGGCCCAAAACAATGGGAAATGATGGGGCAAGTACTTATGACACTAAGGATATAAAGCACACCTTAGAGTTAAGCTAAGGATGAAAATCACTGTACTCATAAAGATAATTAACCAATAGCTTTATTCATCTGTGTGCTGGACTTAACGCTGGTTTAAGTGTTTAACTATGAATAAAAGGGAAGAAATTTCACAAGCATGTATATAAAATACTATAAATATATTGTAGGAAATCTGTCTAAGGCACAGTATAATTGGCACATTGTTTATTTGTGTTTTGTTCATTTACTTTTCTCTCTGGGAAGAGAGCCTCTACAAAATGGACATCTACTTTTGGGTATTTTGCTTTTAGTTGAACACAAGAGGAGTAACTGTATTGCTGATTTCTTTCCTCATTGCTGCTATACCATGTGTCTTATCCCTTATCACGCCATCAAGCATACATGAACTCACTTTGAGGCCTTCACTCCTCGTTTATATAACTATGCACTTACCTTTAACTAATGTGTTTTCTTACTTTCTTTTGTTTTCACTGTAAAAATCTTCAGATTCTGCTTGGGTTGCCCAGATGTCATCTTTTTCTCTCACTCATTCTCTCTCTGAATTTCTCATCAGAGCCTGTAACACAGAAAGAGGATCCTTCAATTTTAGGAGGCACATGGGAAGGACTATAAATCTCAAGTCGGTGACACTTCCAATTTATTTCCAATTTTCCCCTGGATGGCTATAGTTTAATCACAGTTTTAGAAATTTACATAATTAGGTAAGATTAGAATAGAGCTCTCTCAAAATCCAGATGAAACAGAGGCTGCTCTCCTTAACAACTGAAGATGTGACACCAACTCATCTCTCAGAAGACGCCTGACATTGAACACATCGTGTTCTCTGCCTCTGTCGAAAGAGATGCTGATGTGCTCCAAGTTACCTGGAATCAGCGATTAGAGCAAGGCTATCAGAGTGGAAAAGAGGGCTGGGGGTTTAGCTCAGTGGCACAGTGCCTGCCTGGCAAGCGTGAGGTTGTGAGTTCAATTCCTGTAAAACAAACAAACAAACAAACAAAAACACCCCAAACAAACAAAAAAAAAAACAGAGTGGAAAGAGAGAACCCAGGGAAACACCACCTCAGAATCCATATTTTAGTTTTATGGAAACCAGTATTGTGTGCTCAAATCTGGTTTTTAACAGATATCAGTTATGGCAAGAATTAAACATGTCATGAATACTAAAGACATTTAGTGCGTGTACTGGGCTACAGAACACCCTTATTTGTATGTATTTATCACTCTCTTTGTGGAAGAGAAGAAAACAGTCTTTCCTTGGAAGCTCTGCTTTAGTCAGGATACTTGCTCCTCCCTCCTCAACTGTAAGGCCAAACCGCACCACATGTATCAGGGTGGAAAAACCAACAGTGAAGGTGACAGCAGCAGACGTGGTCCCTATTCTTTCACCATGGTTGAATGAAACTCCTGCCATGCATCTATGGCACCTTCCCACCCCACTTGGCCCACTGCAGCACCCCCAGATACAGATGCAAACTTGAGATGCAAGATGGCGCAGGAGGCAAAAGGAAACCAACCAATTCCTCCACAAGCATATTTGCCTCCCTCCCCCACTGATGCCACATGACAAGCTCCTCTGTTCTAACAGGAACTCGGTATTCCAGGGCCTCAGCCACAATGAAGTGTGGTGAAGGCTGGGAGCTTATTGCAGAAAACATCTTTTAAGTATCCTTTCAGAAGGAAAACAGAGACTGCTTTAGAAAAAAAAGAAGAAAGAAAAAGAAAAGAAAAAATAGCTCATTTAATTGAATATCAAAAATTTTAATTGAACATCAAAATTCCAGCAAAATTAGATTTAAATAGTGAGAATTGATGTTCATAGAGGGTAGTCATGGGGAGGGAGTAATAGTTAGTTGGTTGCAAAAGGTTACACAGGGCAGAGGTGGCCCTGGAATGACCCGGTTCATTTTTCAGCTTTATCACTTAGGATCTTCATTTCTTTCTGTATCTCTCATTTATTGAAAACCAGTATAAGCCATATAGTATGCCAGCACTTATATTGCCACAAATGCTTCCAAGAACTCCAAAAATAGATATAGGTTTTATTATTCTATGAAGATGAGGAAATTGAGTCAGGGAAATGAGATACATTGTCTGAGATTACACAAGCTCGTAAGCGCTCTGACCCTGTGGTCCCATGGACATCAATGTTCTGTCTGCAATAAGCAGTATAGTAAACCAAAGAAACATGCATCTATCTGAAAACCTCAGGGCCAGGAATAGAAATAAAGAGGGAAGTATTTGGAAGGAAACTAAAGAGAAGAAGAGAAGAGAACTGAACTGAGAGCATTCTGGAAATCTATGATTCAACATGAATGAAGAGTATGTTTTAAACTCTGTTAATGCAAATATAATTAAAGCGCATAGTTTCATCTATAAAATGCAGTAAAAGATGTGATATTAGGTACTAAAGATGAACATAGAAGTTCAAGGTCTTGATGAATTAGGGTCCGTGATTTTTGGATCCTCCATCATATTAGTTTGGAAGGGATGCCAAAACAATGTATCACGGACTAAGAGACGTAAACAACATGATTCTGGAGGCTGAAAGTTCAAGATCAAAGGGTTGACAGGGTTGCCATTCTCTGCAGTCTCTTTTCTTAATTTGCAGATCACTGTCCTCTCAATGTCTCCTTACACAATCTTTCTTCCACATACACAGCCCTAGAGTCTCTTTTTGTGTCTACATTTTCTCTTTTTGCTAGGACATCAGTCAGACTGTATCAGAGCTTGACCTAGCAGCCTCATTTTGTCTAATCACCTTGTTAAAGGCTCTATTTTCTAATCCAGTTACAACTTGAGGTACTAGGGATTAGGGATTCAAATATGAATTCTGAAAGAAAAATGCAGCTAACAACATTCACTAGTTAGTTTTGGTACCACAGCAATGAAAATCCAGGGACCAGAAAAGGGACAACCTGTTACACGTCATGAACCCGCAGCATCACTCATAAAATGTTGAAGGTCTCTAATATTTGAATTTGAACCAGGAATCTAAAGATACATTATAGGTTTTAGGTTAAAAAAAGAAGAAGAAGGAAGCAGGAGGCATCACAAGCCCAGATTTCAAGTTATATTACAAAGCAAGAGTGATAAAACAACATAGAGAAGGGTAGAAATAACCCCCGGAACATTCATCTATCTGATCTTTGACAAAGGGACCAAAAACATACACTGAAGGAAAGATAGCCACTTTAATAAGTGATGTTGGGAAAACTGGTTATCACGTGCAGAAATTAAATCTAGATCAACATGTATCATGATGTCCTAAAATACAATAAAATTCAAATGGGTCAAAGACTTAATATTAAAACAAACGTGGACTGGGGATCTAGCTCAGTGGCGTAAGTACCTGCCTGGCAAGTGCGAGGTTGTACATTCAATCCCAGGTACATAAAAATAAACAAACCGGGCTGGGGATTTAGCTCAGTGGCTAAAGCACCTGCCTGGCAAGTGTGAGGTCATGAGTTCGATCCCCGGTACCAAAACAAACAAACAAACAAACAAACCCAAACAAATAAAAAACCCCAATATTAAAACAAACAATCTTCTGGAAGATAAAATATGTAAAACTCTTGAAAATATAGGCATAGGCAAGGATTTTCTGAACAGAATCCAACTGCACGAGAAATTACAAGAATCAACAAATGAAATTATATCACATTAAAACTTCTGTAAGCAAAGGAAACAACCAATCAGTGAAAAGACAAACCACAGAATGGGGAAAAAATTTTATCAACTATTCTTCTGATAGAGACTAATATCTAGTATATATAAAGACCTAAAAAAGTTAGGCCCCTCTAAGAATAAAGGACCCAGTCCAAAAATGAGCATCACTTGAATAGACACTTCTCAGAAGAAGTACAACTGATCAACAGATATGTGAAAAAATACCCAACATCTCTGACTATTAGAGAAATTCAAATTAAAACAACACTAAGATTCCACCTTACTCCAAAAAGAATGGCTATCATTGAGAAATCAAATAATAACAAATGTTGGTGAGGTTGTGGGTAAAAAGGAACCCTTCTACATAGTTGGTGGGAAAGTAAATAATACAACCACTATGGGAATCTGTATAGAGATTCGTCAAAAAACTGAAAATAGAAATTCTATTCAGCCCAGCTATTCTGCTTCTAGGTACCTTGTGGGAAAAGTTAAAGACACCAAATTACAGTGATTCATACATAATCATGTTTCGAGCAGCACAATTCATAATAGCTAAATCTTAGATGCAGCCTGTGTGTCCATCAGTAAAGGACTGGGTAAAGAAAATGTAGTATTTACACACAATGAAGTACTACTCTGCCATAAAGAAGAAAAATTTGAGTCATTTACAGGAAAATGGATGCTCCTTGAGACCAAAATGGTAAATGAAACAAATCAGATACACAATCTTAAATAATGCATAGCTTTTCTTCTATGAAAAATACACAACACAAACAAACAGCAAAATAAAGGGTAGATGGTAGGAAACAGGATAGAGCTCTTGCAAATGGAGAGGGGATTTTGAGATGGAAAGGAAGGGAGGAGGGAGAATTAAATGTGTTCTATACATCTACTGAACTCCCCATGATGAAAATAATCATTATGTACCACAAACATACTAAAAAATAAAAACCCAAAAGTCCTAAGTAAATTTTAGTGATTTAGCACTTTCTTATCTACGGAAATCATAGCTCACCCATCTGTCTATAATTGGCTAACTGCTCAGTCACTGGGTACCTTCAAAATCTATACAGTGTGCTGCTGGTGGACCAGAACAAATTATAAAGCACACTGGCTGAATTTGGAGGCTCTGAAGATGCTGACGGGCTGCTGAGCCTCTGTTATCATCATGCAGAGCTGCAGCCTCAGGGTGGACAGTGGCCCTTGCCACACTGGAGCAGTGCCTCACAAGGGAGAGCCTGTGAGAATCTCTCCTGGGTGAGACACCGCGGGCGTCACCAGCATCATCTGACAACGGCCCCTGTAAAAGGCTGTTTGCAACTGTCTGCTCTCAGTGGCATCTGCAGTCTCATAACTGCTTCTTTGCTCTTGCATTCAACTTAGTCCACTGATTCTTAGTTGAGCAAATCTTGCTGTGCTTTTTACAATGTAGGCTTTTCAATGTCCACCATACTCTTCCATTCCAACCAAGGAAAGGACATTTCCACAACTTGCCAGAATTGTCCTCTCTCCTCAGGGTGACAGTAAATGAGGCAACATCTGGAAAGTGATGGGTTTGAAGGCAGGAAACTTACACTTGCCCTGAGGTCATCATATGATTTTCAGTTATCTTTATTTTGACAGGTTTAAACTTGATAGTAATTTATTTAATAAATCTTTGTAAGTTTGTTTTAAAAAAGAAAAGGGAGGTCATGATTCAATAAATTTGGGTCACACACTAGTGATCAAAATACTGCCACCCCCGTCACATCCAGCCTGCTGCTTCTCTTTGTAAATAAAGTTTTATTAGCACACAGTCCCACCCACTAATTTACATATTGCCTAAGGGTGTTATAGAATTACCACTGTAGGAGTGGACAGCTGTGACAGACTGTCTGGCTTATAAGGCCCACAGCATCTGCTAACTGAACCAAATTCCTGCTTTAAACTGGCTTTAGTGTAAGATTTCTCAGGGTTACCATGCTACAAAGGGAGGATAGAAAACAAAATTGCATCTTACCTGGGAGCGAGTTTCTAAAGTCAATTCAAAGTGAAAGCTATGTATACTTAAAATTAACACTGAAAAATCCTTTAAGGAGACTGCCACAATAAAGCCGACCACACCATAACACCTATAGAGCAATTTTGCTTCCAAAATTATAAAAGATAAAATTTTCTTTAAGCCCCATGTGAGAAAGTTGGCTTTATAAATGGATCATCTGTACAAAAACGAGGCATAGCTTCAGAGAACAGAATCACTTTCAACATAAAGTACTTGGAGGAACTGAGAGGAGCCAAAGCAGAGGAGACTCAGTCTACCATCTCCTACTTCCCTCCTGAATTTGCAGAAGTTATACACGCATGTGAAAAGACTCCATTGCAACTGGCTTTATAACCACAGTCTCCTTCCCCAACTTTTTGTCACCAATGAAGCCTCTATTAGGATCCGTAGTACACAGCACACATTTTGAGAAATGCTGAAATCATTTCTCTATGGGTATTACAGATCAACCAATCAGATGAAAAACAAGTACAGTGTTTCTAAACACAAAAAGCAGATTTTAAAAATGGAGAGTAAACCACAGTAAAACATCACTCCACCCTCACTAGAATGGCTGCTTGAGAATGTGTAAAAATTGAAGCCGTTGTGAGTTGCTGATGCGAATGTAAAATTGTGCAGTTGCTATAAAAATGTTTTGAGTCCTCTAAAGAGTTAAACAAATTATACATGATCTAGAAGTTCTACCTCTGGGCAGATGCCCCAAACAACTGTAAGAAAGAATTTGAACAAATATGTATACATCATAGCAGTATTATTCACAACATAGAGACAAACCATGACTCCTTTGACAAATAAGTAGATAAACAAAAATGAGGTATATACTCAATGGAAAATTATCTAACCCTCAAAAGAATGAAATTCTGACATACAGCAAAAAACGTGAGTGAAACTTGAAAACACAACGCAAATTGAGTCAGACAAAAAAGGCAATACTGTATAATTCTACTTATGAGAGATCTCAGAGACAGAGAGTAGAGGGAGAGGTTACCAGGAGGTAAAGGACTGAGGAATGGGTACCAAGTTTCAGTTTGGGATGATAAAAAAGATCTGGAGATGGACAGTGGCGATGTTTGCACAACATTGTGAATTTACTTCATAGGACTGAGTTGTGCATTTTAAAATAGTTAAAGTGGAACTTTAAAATGTATATTTTACCACAACAAGAATGCTTCTTTATTTTATTTTTTATATTTAAATTTTATTTAAAGAGAGAAAAAAAATAACAAAATAAAACAGAAAAAAAGGTAGCAACAATACAGAATTCCAAAGGTGCTTCTTTATTTTAAAGAGAAAAAAAGCATAAAAATAACAATAAAACAGCATTTCAAAACAGGCTAGTAGGAGAGTAACAATAATTAACACATTGCATATGTGCTATCTTCATAGTAGCTATTCAGAGTACAAGATATGGGCATGGAATCTTGTCCAAACCATGCTAGCACAAATCTTTCTTTTCAATGAACTAAGAGAAACTAGCTATGTAACTACCTTAACTACTTTGTATAAAAATATACACTTTTTTCCTTTGCGAAGATACTAAAAGAAAAGACAAACTGTGATGAGGGAAAGGGAAAAGGACGGACGGGAAAAAAGAACACTTTTTAAAAAGCACAGGAGCATAATTGCAGGGCTGGGGATGAAGCAGATTTAAATTCTTTTAGATGTCATTTGAGTGTACTATTTTGCTTGGGGTGGGGCATGAAAAACAGCCAGGCGTGGTGCACATGCTTGTAATTCTAGCACCTGGGAGGCTGAGGCAGGAGGATTGTTGTGAGTTTGAGGACAGCCTAGGCTACAAAGTCAGTTCAAGGCCAACCTGAACTGCATAGGAAACCCTGCCCCCCCCCCAAAGACACACACACACAAAACGTAGCAGTTGCCAAACTTATGGCTTGCTTAGGTAACAACTTCATAGCTTGGAGGAAATAGCAAGGGTAAGTGGCATTCTATGTGGGACCCTGAGTGATAGATAAATGAAGTTAAAAAAAAAAAAAAGGTGATCACAAGCTATTTAGAGTCATGCCTGGTTCCCTTGAGCTGCTAGCCCTGCCTCCTTCTCCTTGCTGTACACTCCTCTGTGGGGTAGTCAGTGTCCTGTAAAAATGTAATAACAAAACAAAGACACAGAAACATATAAAGTATAACACAATGAACTCCTAACCATGCCACTAGTAAGAATGATCCAGAGTTGTGCTTTTCCATATTGATTTCACATCCTGTCCTTACTATTTTTAAAGACAGAATTAGATAGAATTTTAATTCCCCCAGTTACTTTCTCCAGCTCAATTCTTCCTAGGTCTTTGGAGGCAACCACTTGCTACACATTTGTTAGTATTGTGTGTGTGTATGTCCCCAAAACAATGAATCCTATGATCTTGTGGTTCTTAAACTTTTTTTTCGAGTCAAAAATCAAACTCAGAACCTCCCGTTTGCCAGGCAGGAGCTGTGCTGCTGAGCTATAACCTTGGCCCCAGACATTCTGTACAATTCATCACGCTGTATGCTACATTTTCCTCAACATTATATTTTCCTTTTGCTCTACACAGACCTTATCAGAGCATTAATTGTTGCTTGGCACTCTGACATATGATCACGCCATCCTTGAATTCTTCATTTCTGAACTGATGACTAGTAAGGCAGTGTCCAGTGTTTAGTCACCACACTGGACACCACAGTGCACATCCTTCATGGTCCTGATGAACACAGGCCCTCTGGGCCACTGCAGAGGCCGCATGCAGGATAGTGCATGTCGGGCTACATACAGCACTGGGCAGACAGGAGCAGGAATTGCTCCTGGGAGACCTGGGGGCAGGTCAGCTCTCCTAGGTATTTAGAAATGTGGGAGAATTTCTTGAGAGTTGAGCATGGGGTAGGACAGGGATGTTAAATCTTGTCCAGAGTCCTAACTAACAAACCACAAAGTAGAATCCCTGTGTTGCAGGACACGCGCACATATGTCTAGTTAGGGAAGGAGACTTCGCTCTCCAAGGTGCCACCTGCCACAGCTGAGAGTGTCTGCTTACTCTTAATTCTTCGCCAAGCCTCACGGTCAGCCTTGTGAATTTCTGCAGCTCTGGTGGTATAAATGCTATCGTGTTGTGCTTTCTCCTTTTAGTACTGATATGGAAAATCTTTCCACATTTTCATTGCTTGTTCCTGTCTCTCCCTTGTGGAAGTACATGCTGACAAAGTCTTCTTCTTTTTTTCCTGTTGGGTACTTTACATTTTGTGTTTGATTTGCAGGAGTTAGGCAGAGATTTTGCTAGTCATTTGGGGTTGCAAATGTTTTCTACCAGTTTGTATTTGCTTTTAATTTTATGCATAGTTCACTCTGCAGAATTCACACACTTTGGTTACTGTGAAATTATCCAGTCTTAAGTGAGTTTTTGTGTCTCTGGTTTATAAATCTATTCTAATATCATAAAATAACCTCCCTTTCCCATTTAAGGTTTAATTTTTTTATTTCTTATACTTGGGATTTTAATTCACCTCACAATTATTATTATTATCTTTTTTTTTTTTGGTACCAGGGATTGAACTCATGACCTCATGTTTGCCAAGCAGGCACTTACACCGCTGAGCTAAACCCCAGGCCCCTACCTCACAATTTATTTTTGTACAAAGTGTGAATTAGGAATCTGAGGGTTTTCTTCTTGTACAAAATAAGGTGTAACAACACTACTTACTTCTAATGTAAAGTGTACTTTCCACTTTGACTTCCAGGGTATCCTGTAAATACAGAAAGGTCCATATTTCGTTCATCCATCGCTAGATTGTTCTGATAGACTTCATCTATTTTTTTTTTTTCATTTCCTTTCACCAGTAACACAGTGTCTTAATTACTATGGCTTTATAATAAGGTTTTTTTTTTTTTTTTTTTTTTTGTGCCAGGGATTGAACTCATGACCTCGGGTTTGGCAAGCTGGTACTTATGCCACTGAGCTAAACCTCCAGCCCCTAGAATAAGTTTTGATAGCATACTTTTTTACTTTGCAAAATTCTAAGTAAAATTTTGTCTTATTTAGAATATTATTGATATTTTGCTTAGATCTGTAATTTACAAATACTTATAAATCCACAACAATTTATGTCATGATTTCTTTCCATTTATGCTATATTTTGTCTTCTTCTAGTTCTTAACCTTTTAGTTCAATAACCTTATACATCTTTTATAAATGTACTCCAAGTTTCCTTATAGTGTTGAGTGCTGGTGTGATTTTTTCAAAACCCGAGTTTGAAGGTATCAACTTATTCCTCCCCAAATGTAGCTCTCCTCAGACTTTCTGTTGAACTCAGAATGAAATTCAAACTTACTTAGAGTGATTATAATACCTATTTTGGCCCTGTCTTCCTTTCGGACTTTATCTGCTGTGTTCTTTTAGTTGTTAAACTTTAGCCACACAAGTATTCTTTATGTATTCCAGACATACTGAGGTAATTTCACCTTGGGACCCTTCTCCTTAAGTTCCTTTTCTCAGACACTTGTTCCTCAGATATGCACATGGCTGGCTTCTTGTTGCTGTCTGGACTCCAGCTGAGACATCCTCTGTCAGAGACACCATCCATGCCCACTAGAGAACAGCACCACAGTCATCCATAATTCCATAATAACACAGCTCTTTTATGTCCTCACTGTGCTTGTCACCATTTAATCATCTTCTTTGGTTTCTTATTGGTATTGGCCATGGCAAGGCATAAGTTTCACAGGATTGAGAACAATCATGTCTTGTTCTTTCATTTCTCCCTTTCTTTCTCTCATTATTTCTTTCTGCTAGGGCTCAAACCCAGGGTCTTGTGTATGCTAAGCAAGTGCTGTACCCCAGAGCTACATTTATTCTTTCCTGTGTCCTCAGCACCCAACAGTTCCTGACACAGTAGGTATTCAACAAATGTTTTTCAAAGAGATAAATGGGTAAAAAAGTGATCTGCTTGCCCCCACATCCTATTTTTCCTTCTGTGTCCTCTGATATTAGTAAAGAGGCATTTCTTTTCTCTGGCCACACACACATTAACAAATAAATACTATGTAGACACTTGTAGGCTCTCAAAGGAATAGCTTAACTGCAGAAGTACTAATAAAAGAGACTCTAAAACATTATGTTCTGTGCATCCACATTTCTAAATGGCTCAGAACAGTGAGAGTCTCACTCCTTTGTCACCTCATTTCTACTCTAAAAGATAGCCATTAGGAGTTTCTTTTCATTGAGTCAGAAACTTTTACACACTTACAAACATCTATATAGCCATCTACCATCTGTCTGTCTGCCTATGTATCTACCTGCTTATTACAGATTAGACAATTTGAATGCTTCCATGTAAGAAGTTTTATTTTTATTAATAAAGAAAATTGTCAGTCCAGTCCTGATTGCAGAAAGCTGGAGTGAGGCCTATGAGTCTTTGTTTTTCAGTAAGTGGTCTAAGAGTGTGGTGGCATCATACATCTTCAATACCAGTACTCTGGGAAACAGAGGTAGGAGGATCTCAAGTTCAAGCCCAGCCTGGAAAAACTACAGACTTGCTGACATCTTGTCTCCAAAAAAATTTTTAAAAGACCAGAGAAATATCTCAGTGCAAAGGCCCTGGGTTCAATCTCCAGTATCACACCTACACACAAAAAATGTTCTAGATCATTCTGACACAAGTGACCCAAAACAATTCTTTGAAAAATACTCCCCGAAGTTAAGGCAATTTTATACCATCCTTATTTAAGATCTTTAGCTTCTCAGATACCAAGGTGCAGATGGCTTGAGAACCAGAGGAGCCCATGAAGCCACACAGACAGTTGAGAAATGGTTCAGCACTGATAAGGAGGAGACCTGGGTTCCAGGCTCTGCTGCTCTGAGCCTCAGACATGAAATGAGAAGCTGGGCCAGTGTGATGTTGTAACAAGAATCACAATAAGAAATCTATATTTGGTCTTCTTCCTGAATTTCTGGTACAGATTTCTAAACGTCTTATAAATTGCAGAGTGACAGGGTAACAGGAAGGTATTTTGTTGTTCATTATAACCCCCCCTTTAACCAGTTCTGAGTTTATGTTCATTATTAGCCCCGAAATAGCTTCAGGATTGGCTGGGAGTAGGGACTGGTGGCCAAGAACTAAACCATGTGATTAAAGGGTTAGAACTTTTAGACCCAACCCCTGACCTGGGGGGAATACGGTGAGGAAGGCAGGAGATAGAGTTCAGTCACCAACAGCCAAAGATTTACTTAATCATGCCTACATAATGGGACCTCCATAAACCCCTAGACAATGGGGTTTGGCCAGCATCTGGTTTGGTGAGGGTATCCATTTCCTAGGAGGATGGCACCCCCCAATTCCACTGCAACGGAAGCTCCTGCTCTGGAGACACCTCTAGACCTTGTGTGAGTACCTCTAGAGCCAGCTATTCATGTGCAAACTTTATAATGAACTAGAAATAGAAAATGAAATGTTTGCCTGAGTTCCTTGAGCCTTACAGCAAGTTACCAAAGCTGATGAGGACAAAAGAATCCCTAATTTGTAGTTAAGTTGGTCATAAATTCCAAAAGCCTGGGACTTACAAATGGTGTGTAGAGTATAGGAAGTGTAATGGGACTGAGTTCGTAATCTGTGGACTCTGGCATGAGCTCCAGGTAGATAGTGTCAGAAGGGAACAGAATGGACATTCAACTGGTGACTGCAGAGTTAGAGAACTGATCACGTGGTGTGGAAAACCTGTGCATTTAGAGTTAGAAGTATTATACTGAAAAAAAAGTTTTCTTTTCAGTAAGATAACCGTAAAAGTCTACTCCAGCTCAAAGATTTTATGGGAAATTACATCTCATGATTTTCTTTGTGATAGTTATAGCTGTATTTTCTTATACGCTTTCCAAACTTTCAAAGATTAGCTTATTATTTTTGTAATGAAAAAGAAAATAATGAAATGTTTGTCCTTGCTACTGATAAGAGAAAAATGCTGCAATGTCCTAAATTTAACTGCTAAGTCTGGAGGATGGAAGGGAGCAGAGGTAAAGGGGTTAACCAGTTAAGCGCTTGGGGCCAAACCAGAAGAGTGTTCCATCTGACTGCATGTATGCTAAACCTTGACTCAACAGACACCACTGCACGGTGGTCACCACTCCAAGCAATCCAGAAGTAACCTTGCTTCTTTTGACCCATCTACCCACCCCAAACTTTCGCTGCCTTACATTATTCTGCCTTTCTTGTCTACAGCCAATGAAGGTTCAATATAAACAATTTATGCTTTCCTTTCCACTAATTTTCATTATAAAAATGCTCTTTAGTTCTAGCAGACATATTTCCACCTGATGTCTAGCCCTGCCACTAATATCTGTGGGACTTATCCCTAACTCTGGTCCACTTCTGGCTAGCATTTGTAACCCTTTTAGAGATCCCTCACTTTCAGAAGTTTTGGTTTAAGCCAAGCATGGTGGCACACACCCATAATCTGAGCATTCTGAGAGGCTGAGGTAGCATGATCCAAAGTTTGAAATCAGTCTGAGTGACCCTTGGTGACATTCTGTGTCAAAATAAAAAATAAAAATTAAAATAAAAATAAAAATAAAGGGCTAAATGGGCTGCTAGGGATGCAGCTCAGTGCAATGGCCCTGAGTTGAATCTCCAGTAACAGAACACACACACACACACACACACACACTTTGATTTAATATTACTCAAAGAGGATCTTCACAAGCTGAGATGATTGCTTCTGTTATAGTACTCAGTTCGGTACATGAACAGGGAGAAATAGAAATGGTAAAATCTCTGCAAACCCTTATCCAGTAGAATTTTTAAAACGATACTAAAATTCATTTTCACAAGCAAAAGTGGATCTGTGACTCTGAACACAATGAGAAACTGCTCAAGGGATCCAATTTCAGCTGAAATCTCATATCATGTAGAGAAATTAAGCATTTTAAAATATTTAATAATACCCTGCAATATTTGAGACTCTTGGGCTCCGAAATTATTGACAAAGTGATTCCTAAACCATAATTAACAA
Source organism: Dolichotis patagonum (assembly GCA_004027295.1). Taxonomy (NCBI): domain Eukaryota; kingdom Metazoa; phylum Chordata; class Mammalia; order Rodentia; family Caviidae; genus Dolichotis; species Dolichotis patagonum. The sequence continues at coordinate 83,645 of PVJX010002857.1, read as the reverse complement.
AAACAGGCAACCTTCCAATAAGTCTCTCAGAGCAAAAGCAATTTCTTCAGGGCACTACCCAAATACAAATGACATCGACCATAAACAACAGAAGCAGGAGAGGGTTTACAGCCTGCCCTGACCTGGTGTCTGCTGAAAATGTCTGTTCCCAAGGAGGGCTGTGATTAGAAGATCACGACATTTCCAGCACCCACTTATTAGTGCGTCTGGAGAATCACAGAAAGGGATGATGAGCTCTTTACCAGTAGAGTTTCCCTCACAAGATATTTACAAACACTGCTATTTCACTTTTCAAAGTTATTCAGTCCCTGCTGTAGGGGCTCACAAGGGATGCAGACCCCCTACCCAGGCACTGCAGGTCATGGCCTAACAAAGACTCTCACCACACACTCCATCAGGCCATAAACTGAGGTGTTCTTTCCCTGCATCATCCTTTACCCATTCACCAAGCCTCAACTTCTTCTCCTGCAAAACACACTCCTCTATTTCTTCACATCTTCTTCTGCCAACGCACTCACCATAGAGCAACCTATGGGCATCCTTCCCTTAGACTACTTTGGCAGCCTTCTTACTAGTTTCCTCACTTGACCCCTGAGACTGTCCTTTCTCATGGTGGCTCTGTTGACATTGGATTATTTCTCTCTCCTGCTTAAAACTCTTCCATGTCTTTTTTCACAAAAACTAAAACTAAACACAGACTAAATTCCAACCTTTACATGGGTTTCTATCTATCCCTCAAATTTCACTTTACTCTAGTCTTCTCCTTGCTCCAGATCCCCCCTTCCCTTCTGGTCTTTCTTTCCTACCTTCCTTTCAAAGCTGTAGAGCCTTTGCACTCAGTGGTCACTATGCTTTGGCCATTATATCTCCAGACCATCTCATAGTTGGTTCCATCCATTGTCACATCTCAATTCACATGACCTTCCCTGACCTCTGGATCCTTACTTAATCTTATCAGCCTACATTCGTGCTGACCTGCATTCCTGTTTGTTTTCTGTGTGGTCCTAAAACCACACTGTTTACCTACTTGCTGGTTTCCTCCCTCCTCTAGAATGCCAGCTCTGCAAGGGGGAATCACTGTTCTGTTCTACTCTTTGTTACATTTCCATAGCCTGGGATACACATAAAACAGATATGCAGTGACTATTTGCCAAACTAAATATATGTGCTGCCTTAGATTAAATCAGAATCCAATTCTTCAATGTTCTTCTATTCAGAGTCAAAACTCCATTTCTTGCCTGGAAGACAATTTGTTAATTTGCAAAAGAACCCCATCTCGCTCTGTGAATATTCTCATTGTCACCCCAAGACTAGATTAGAATCTCAAATGTGGAGCTCATTCCTCCAAAAACATCTTTTGGAGACATCAGTCTAGTGAAATTTAAACATCACTGACAAGCTGGGATGACTTTCAGTGATGCTTCACTTGAAGGAACAGTTGTGTATGTTGTCACTGCTGGAAGCGAAGGGCTTAATGTCTGGGTAGGGTGACTTGCACGCCACAGAAACTGATGCTAGTGGGTACTGTTACAGAGCTAAGGACATCTGTTAGCAGGAAATAACATATATGTAATGAAATTGTCCCATTTTAAATATATAATTCAACAACAACAACAACAACAACAAACCATGACAAATATGTATACTGCATCTACTACTACCACTAATCCAGATAAAGAACATTTGTATACCCCAAAAGTTCATGTTTCTTTGCATTTAGTCCTTCCTCTCACCTCCTACCTCTGTCCCAGCTAACCTGCGAGCTGATTTCTGTCTCTATCTATGAAAGTGCTTGTTCTAGAACTTCATATGAATGGAATCATAGGGTCTGATTGTGTGTGTGTGTCCCTCTGCACAGCACAATATTTTAAAAACATTATTAATTTTAATTGACATGTAATAGTTATTCTTAGGATATAGTATGCTAACTTAACAATGTATACAATGTGAGATGATCAAGTCAGTGAATTCAGCATTTCAGTCTTGTATAATATTCTCATTTCTATGTGTTGAGAACTTAAAATTCCTGTCTGTAGTTATTCTGAAGTATAAGCAGTAGCCACTCAACTGTTTAGCACAATGTTTTTGAGATTCTTCCTTTTAAGATATAGATTGGAGTTCTTTTCTTTCCCTCTTCTTCCTCCTCATCCTCTTCTGCCCCTTCTCTTTCCCCTCCCCCTTCCCCATCTCCTCCTCCTCTTTCTTCTTTGTTTTGATAATGCTGAGCATACAAGACCAAGGGCCTCACATAAGCTAGGCAAGTACTCATCACTGAGCTACTCTCCATTCTTGCTGTTCTTTTATAGTTTTCTATCAGAACACAATTTGTATTCCATTCACTTTTAATGGACTTTGGATTGTTGCAGTTTGTGGTTAACATGAATGCAGCTGCCCTGAACATTCCAGTACAAATATTTATATGGATATGTATGTATATATATATATATATATATATATATATATATGTTCATTGTCCTTCAGTAAGTACCTTTTAGTGGAATTGTTGGGTCTTATATGATCAGGGCTTTTAATTTTATAAAAACTGAAAACTGTGTTCCATAGTGGGGTTCTGATTCTATGTTTCTGTCAGCAGTGCATAAGAGTTCTAGTTGCTCCATATCCTCATTGAATACAGTATTTTCAGTGTTTAACAGGTATGAGGTGGTATCTCATTGGGATTCAAATTTGCATTTCCTTCATGAATAATAACACTGAGAGTCATTTTATCTGCTTTTTGCCCATTTAAGGCTTCTGCAAAGGGTAATTTAAGAGGCAAAAAATATAAATAATTTTATGTATCATATGTAAGAATTTGCTTTATTTTAGATAAAATTGAACAATGTATCCAAGAAAATGATTTATAAAATATGAAGACTAAATGTATCGAATATATTTAGCAGCTAAATTCAAAACAACATAAATAACATGGTAGAAAATATCCAGATTTTACTTTTTCTTTCACACACATCTTTGTACTCTTTAGTGTGGTCAGCCCTAATATCCACAGGTTTTACATCCATGGATTTAACCAATCATGGATGGAAAAGAATTTTTTAAACTGCATTTGTTCTCAAAATGTACAAGTTTTTTTCCTTGTCACTATTTCCTAAGCCATAGAATAGTCATTTACATTACATTTACATAGTATTAGCTACTGTCAATAATCCAGAGATGACAAAAAGTATAAGGGAGGAAGTGCAAGTCTTTTACCATTTTATATAAGGGATTTGAGCATCTTCAGGTTTTGGTAACCATAGGAAGTCCTGGACCAAGGGATGACTGTGTACATTTATGTAATGTTCTAGGACATTAGAGGGGATGAATTAGCAGGCAGGCAGTCAGGCTGACTTTGATCTCAGCAAAGAAGGAAACGGTTTTGCTCACTTCAGCTCCAATTATACTCTCTTCCCTAGGCTTCATTTTATAGACCTTGGGATCAATTATTCACAGCATCTTTTTATATCCAGTCTCGTAAAACTGTAAGATGAATCATTACAAAATTAATATTCAACAGGCTTTATATAATTCTACTTAATGTAATGCATAACTCAGATTTTTATCACCCCAAGGCTTCTCAAGATCTATAAATGTAACCAACTTAATAAGATACCATATATTTTAACTTCAAGCACTACCTCCATGATCTCCACACAACAAAAACACTAAATTTAGACCAGACAACGCCACAGACAGTGATGACAGAAATGGGCTGTGCATAAAAAGACAGATTCTACACAGAGACTCACATGATGTCAACTGCGGCTGTGTCCTAATGTGTTTATTTTGAGAAACTCATGTTTCTAATAAAAAGCAGCTTATTTTGCTTCCAGAGTACTCACATAAGAACCACTACAAATTTTTATACTCTTTAAGTTATCATCACTTCCCAGGATGAAAAAGTTGATGAATTCATTTAGATATAGTCTCCTGCTCCCACTGAAATAATTTCCCACCTAGAAGGAGTTTCATAAATCCTTCAGCCCTATGATCATATTTTGTAGAAAGAGAAACAAAAGCTCAGAAAAATAGATTGCCAGCCTAAGATCTGACAGCAAAAAGGAGCACCCACTAAATCTAAGCCTTCTGTTCAGACTGAGTAGTCATTCTCTTTAAGATTTTTTTGTTTTCATTAATAATACAGGTTTGATTTAAATAATTTTTTAAAAACTCACACAAGTATGAAGAAAAAAATTTGAGTCATTTTCTAATCCTAACTCTGAAACTCTCAAGCTTCCAGGAGGGCAGAGAGATGAAAAATCAAAGAAAGCTTGTGGAGTCAGGCCCTGATTTCTTTGGCTTGGCAGGCTGGTGATTCTGGGAGATACTTAACCTTCCCTGGCATCATTATCCTCATCAATATAATGTGGAGGATGAGACCACTTTGCTACAGTTGTTATGAAAACAAATTAGGGTAAAGCTTTTAAGCAATTTCACACAGCACCTGGCATGTAGCAGACATTAGTGACATTAGCCATCATGCTTGTACCCTTCCAGATATTCATTCGTATCTACAGGTGTCATGGTTTATGGGAGTGGCCCCCAGGCCTCACGTATTTGTGATTGTGCATTTGTGATTGGTTCATTGTCTAGTGCTTGGATTGATGGTGTCAGTGCTACACCCTCCTAGAGGGTGGAGCCAGGATGTGATGTAATGGCAGGAAGAAGGGGTGTCTCTGTTGCTGGTTTCTGCCTTGCTCTTTGTAGCCGCCATGAACTGCGACCCTGCCATGCCACCCTGCTTTGGAACCAACGAGTATGGACTGAAATCTCCAAAAACTGTAAGAAATAAACCTTTCCTTTCCCAACTTTGGGCATCAGGTATTTTGTCCTAGTGATGAGTTAAAAAGTAACTAAGACAACAGGCTTTTATTCTTTAAAACCAGGGGTCTCAGTATGGCTTAGTGGTAGGGTAGTTCACTAGCATGCAAACGGCCCTGGGTGTCATCCCCAGCACAGAAGACAAGAAGGAGATAAAAGGAAAAACAAGTTCTGTGGACTATTTTTTTTTTAACCTAATAGTACATCTGCCTTGTTCTATTACATGAAAAAAAATGCCATAAAATGCCACAATAAGTTATTCTCCAGTGGCCAATACTATTAGGTAAAAAATGCCTACAAATGCCATAAAAAGTCATACTCCAGTGGCTTTTCCACTGAGCCAAAACAGCTCAGAAGAGTTCAAATATAAACAGTAACCCAGATAGCCACATGAGTTCTGACTACTAAGAAGAAATCCTTGCATGTCAACAAATATATCAGGAGTTTCAGGTTATATCTCAAAAAACAAGGCTATTGCCTCCTCCCCAGTCATATCCTAATGATGATGCCTTAGCAGTGATACACAAAGTCCCATTCAGTGTCTGCCGCCTCAGGGCTGACAGTGACCAGAAGAGCTCCATGATATTACCCTCCCCAGTGTCAACTTACAGGACACTTCCTAATATCAGCATGGCCAGAGTGGTGATTTCCAGGTGAATTAGGGAAGGGTTTCGAAAATAAAAGTCTTCTCTTCCAATCTCTTTTCTTCCTATCCTGCATCTAACAAATAAAAACAAACAAACAATACTCACCCGTACTTATATTTGTGAGACTCCAGAAAGAAATATTGGTCTTGTGATAACCAGTGACTGGTGGGTGCAAGTTGTAGGGATGACTGAGATGAGGTCTATGAAGCTGTACCTGGATCAGTGGGGAAGTACACTGGGGGTGATTAGCAATGTCTGCAAAGGAAGGCAGCAAAAGCAGGGTGGTACACATGCCAAGATTTTGTCCTTCATCTATTTAAATGCCTTCACTTTATAGACAGAAAACTATGGTTGATGGAAAATGAAGAATCAGAGCTCACTCACAATTCAGAGACAGAACATGGAAAGATTAGTTACCACTATTTATGGTCTGCTGCTTCGCATTCTTCTCTCCATGCCTGGTTGCCTTTCTTCTCTGGGAGTTGGATGGTTTTCTGTCTTATAACCATTAGGTGATCCTAGCATGTTCAACCCATTCAGATCACTTCTGTAATGAATAAATGATGCCAAGATAATTTTTTTAAAAATCCACTGTTCCCAAGTCTGCATAAAGGATCTGGCAATAGACAGCATATAGCTGTTGTGAGGATGCATATTCTCATAAAAGACAGGTAGCTAGTTTTGTCATATTGGTCAGAGATACCATAATATGAAGAAGACAGACCATCAGGGAACAAGAGATTTCTTCCCTAGACTCACATAAATGGGTTTCTTTTTTGAATAATGGAGTTTTAAATAAATAAAATGTAAAATGAATGTTTATAACAGTTGGGAAGAAACAGCTGTAGAGGTTTTTTTTTTTCTAATTTGTTCTAACGCTCTGCAGGAAAATAGAATTTAACACGAACCTTTATAACAGTGAGAATTGAAAAGCACCATCATATGCTCATTATTTACTAAGCACCAGGCATGTGCAGGGCTCCAGGGGCACAGGAAGCTATTGGTAAGGGTGGACTGGATTAAGCATTGTAAGAAATGCGTACACACAAAGGCTGAGTAAAAGACATAGTGAGTATTTAAATTTTTAAAAATTGAAGTAGAAGACACTTTGTCATTAATCCCACTCAGAATACCCCTCCCCCTTCAAACACACTTATCCCACCATTCTTGCCATTTCTGAAGCATTTCTGGAAGTCCTAAGTGTTTTTTCACAAGGAGAGATTAAAAAACGTGGTGAGTGCTGATCTGAATGGCATCCAACGGAAAAGCAGGCTTTACAGTGTGTCCTCGTTTACTTTATTCACTGGATCCGACACTGTGCAACTTCTGGATCTTCTCCAAAGTTAAAATGACCATGAAAGGTCAACGTGAATCAACTCAGGACACCAAGGCAGCCATGATAGCGCAACTAAAGATTCTCCCAAAAGAGAACTTCCAGAACTGCTTCAGAAAGTGCTGAGAACAATGAGATAAGTTTTTTCAAGGCACAGGAGGGGGGTAATTTGAGGGAGATAAATGGAAGTAAGTCTTTTACCGTAATAATTTTTAAAACCTAAATATTCACCTTATTACTCTTACTTCATACAAGCAAGAAGAGAGTATTTAGAGTGAGTGGATGCAGGATCCTCACAAGATCAGAGTGCTTAAATAGGGAGACCAGGCAAGTGGTTAAGCTTAGGGGCCAGGCAAGAATGTTAGAATTTTGTTTCCTGCCATTTACCTAGGGAGTGACCTTGAGCAAGTCACTTAAAATTTCTGTTCCTATTTCCTTATTTGTAAAGCAAGGAAAATAATTCCTACCCTGTTAGGATTACACCAGGTTTTGAATCAAAGGTTATTAAGTTCCCAGGGAAGCTTGGCATAAAGTATAGGTTCACACATATGTATCAAATGAATGAAAGAATCATTATTAAATATATATTGGGTCTTTAATAAAAAAGGAGTCCCTTTGGCAGAGAGAGATGGAGCAGGAAGTAATGCGACATTAGTTCTGCCTTGTACCTAGTTAGAGACTGAGAATAGACAGTGAATAGATAGCAAAGTCATGAAGAAGTACCTTCCTCGTGGCCAGGTCAGAGAGTGTTCCATAACAGAACTGCTCAACAGAACTGTAACATGGGACACGGGAGAAGTACCTGCGTAACTGTCCAATTTCTGGTGCAGACATTAATAAAAGTAAAAGGAAACATGTAGAGTAAGGTTACTCATGTACTTAATGCAACACAGCCACAATATTATCACTTTCATATATAATCAACATCAAGTGTAAGTAGCCTTCAACGTCCCATGTCTTACACTTGTACTACATTCCAACTCGACCTCGATATGTTTCAGATGCTCAGTAGCTACATGGAGCCAGTGACTTCTGTACCAGGTGACATGGTTGCAGAAGTCTGGAGATGACAGAGTTTGCTGAAGATATAGACAGTCAGAGGGGATAGTGGGAGGCGATGGATTTGGGTAGGATAGTGTGGCTGTTAATCTCAATTTGTCAGATTTGTTGGATTAAGGAATGCCTAGCAGATTAGTGAAGTATGCTCCAAGTATGTCTGGGTGGGACATGGAGGCGTGGCCTGGGTCCTATATCTGTTCTCTAGCTGGTTCCTCTCCGGCACTGTTCCCCGGCTTTGTTTCCTGGTCACTAGGAGCTAAGCAGCTTTGCTCCATCATGTCTTCTGTCATAATGTTCCTGCTTTGGAGCCAGTCAACCATGGTATGAATCACCGCAACGGTGAGCCAAATAAACCCCTTCTCCTTTAAATTGTGGGCATCAGGTATTGTGTCTGACAACAGGAAAGTTGACTACTACCGATGGGCATTTAAAGGCCATTTAAGGTGTTTTAATAGCAATCTCCAGGCACAATCTTACATCAAAGCACTGTGCAGACACCTCTTCCCATGGCCAACTCTGCCTCAAGGACTCTTTGGATCTACTCCTACTAGTGCAGGACCCATACTCTTAGACATGGTGCTAACTTTCTGTTGGCACCTTCAGACTCATACATCATCCTTTGCTTCAGGGAATCTCTGGCTTAGCATGGTGCAAAGTGCTTGATACATGGGGGAGGGGGAAATATGTATAGTATGAGACAGCTCTACATAAATACAATACAAAGTGCAGACTTGAGGGGGCCACATTCTGTCCAGACTGCCAGAGCCCTGGTTTACCTCCCAATGTAGTGAGATATATAAATGGCCACAAGTTAATTAAAGGTCAGGAACAACCTCAACCTCAACAGAAGACCAGGGTGTGCATGGGCTCCCCACAGGAATGAAGAACACGTGGCTTGGCTCTGAGGGGTGGCATCGTCAGAGATGAGCTAAGAAAAGGAAGAGACAGTTCATGACAGGGCCTGACCAAGTGTGTTTTTTCAGATGAGATGGGGTAAGGACAGCCACGTGGCAATGAAGTATGCAGTGAAAAACACCAAAATAATACAGAAACATTATTATTAAAAATAAATAGGTGAGTGCTTGAAACAACCCCCGTAGTGAACCCGCATGGACTCCAGTGTGGGGCTGGGCCCTCTTTGCCTCCTTCTCAGTCCTGTCCTTTCCTGTTGCTCAGGCATTAAGAGCACAGCACCAGACCTGGGCGAGCAACTCCATTCATCAGGGAAGCTGGTTGGGTTAGAAGTCAGGATACCCTTCTCCCACAGCTCCCTGCTGGCCACCAACAATCCCCATCCCAATAAAGAAGCTGAATTTCTGAGAGACCTCTCATCTAAGCGCGTCACCATCATCACAGGAGTACAGCCTGTGTGTAGAAGGAGCTACCTTCCGATTCATCCAAATGTTGGCAAATGGGAAGGTGACCCCAGTGTGTCCGAGGCTTTTAATTTTCCCAAAATTTGAAGCATAGATTTTATGTGGCATTTTCCCATTTTTGAATGTCATTGGTTATGTTGATACAATATAGCCTAAACCACATGAGCCAAAGGAAACAGACCCTAGAGCTGCCAGCTTGAGACTTCTACTCTAGAAGCAAGGAGACAAGGTCAGGGTCATTCCTGTGTCCTCTACCACCTGGCTGCAGTTGTTCAGTTCTACTTTGTTCTGAAGCTTAAATCAGAGCCATTAGACACCAGTTCCATTTTCCTTTGAGGTTTAACTCAGATTATGTATACAATGAGTTTAGCATGGTTTTTGGCACCTGATAAAGGCAGTTAATCACTGGTGTCAGCTAACTCTAAAGAACTTCTGAAATTTACTTCTAACTATCATGTAGGGATCAGATCACAGAATGCCCCCAGAGGCACACATCTGAAGCAGGGTTCCTTTCCCAGGAGTGATTCCCTACCCCTTCACTTCTGTTTCATAATTCAGATGAATGAATTTCCATGTTACTTAGTCAATTCATCAAAACCAGTGCGTTCACAAAAAGGAAATGAAGGGGAAAAAAAGAGCAACCTAACTGGAAGTACAAGGTTTCTAGAAAGTAGTTTTGACAATGCCTAGGAAATGACTGGAATGATTTACATGCTTTTTGACTTGGTTCATCTACCTGAGGAATTTAGTTTAAGGAAAAAAATGATAGCTTTTCATAAAGATTTAGTCCCATGAATGTTTATGATAGTGCACTTCATAATAGAAACAGTTAAGGAAATTAAATGCTTCTAAATACGGATTGGTTTCAAGAATTATGCTGATTTTTCTCCATCACAACCCCTGTGACTTTGGAGCACTTATTATGCTAATTGCATCTGCTGCAGTAAACTCCACAAGAGCAGAGACCATGACCATCTTATTTACCACTGTTTAAGAGCTGTCACATAACAGATGCCAATAAGTATTTAAATATACAGGGTAACTGGTTTATACAGCATGGCTCCATTTTTATGAAAATAATACACGTATTCATGAAAGTACGTTATTAGTGCTCTTCCCTAGTTCAGGGGTCAGAAGACTATAGTTCTTGGGCTGGCAAAAAAAAAATTTCATCAGAACATAGCTTCACTCATCCCTTTTCATATTGTCTATGGTTGCTTTTGAGCCAAAATGGCTGGGCTATGTAGCTGCAATGGTGACTGCCTGGTTCACAAACTTTAAAATATTTGGACCAGGGATATGGCTCAGTGGCAAAGAGCCTGCCTGGCAAGCACAAAGTCCTGAGTTCAATTTCTGGTACTCCCCTCAAAAATTAAACTATTCATTATTTGAACCTTTAGAAAAAAAGTTTGCTGATTCTGCTCTGGATGGTATACTGTCCTTCTGAGGAATCTAATTTACACAGACATACACACAATATATATATACATTTGTGAATGTGTGTGTGTGCACATGTGGGTACAATGAGCATACACTACTTTTAATACCAGAGAAAGTTAGTTATTTTCACAAAAAAAGATAGAATAAAAGAACAAAGAGAGAGAGAAACGAAGGGAATTAGTTGTCCGTATTTTAATAATATGGAAAATTTGCCCATAACCAGTGAAAATTTTGAGAATGGTCTGAACAAAATCATTGTATTTTTGTAATGTCTAGATAAAGAACTAGAAGAAGATATACAAAAAGAATTGCATGGCTGTGTGTGGGTAATGGAATTATAAATGGCTTTTATTTCTTTTTTTGATTTTAGTTGTTATTTTCCAAATTTTCCAGAATAAATATGCTTTACTTTTGAAATAATAAAAAAGATAAAAAATAGGTGATATTGACGAGAAAGATGCAGAAAAGAAAATATCAGCTACCCAAGAGCAGAAGTGTTTCTACCAGTCTCTGATAAGCCCGGGAACAGCTGCTTGGCGTCCCGAAGTGAGTGCCTCTGGGCACACTGTTGTCGTCCTGCACTCCACTAAACTGCTATCGTGGCCAAGGTGGAGGGGTTGAAACTCAGGGTCACTTTTTTCCCTAAAGAATTTATGTGTCCATGGCCCCAACCTGATATAAATGCTTTTTCTATTTTTTTAAAATAATACTTCCAAAAGTACAGCTTAATTCCTTCCAAAACTCAGTTTAGCATTTCTGCCTAGATTAGAAAAGATGTTTTTTGCCTTAGTGGTCAACACATGTTGCGTCTCCCTCCACCACCCCCCACCCCCCATCCAGGGTCTATGTGTAAAGGGCTTGATCCTGAGAATGACTCTGCTTGAGGTGGTGGAATTCCTAAGAGGTAGGACTCATTGTCAAGTCTTCTGGTCATTACAGATGTGCCTTTGAAAGGGACAGTGCCCTACAGGCCCTTCTTCTTCCTCACTTTTTTGCATCTTGGCTGAGAGGTGAATAGCTTTGTTCCACCACTTGCTCTTGCCATGGCGTCCACCCTAGGCCCAAAGCAGTAGAACAGCTGGCTATAGACTGAGACTTTCCAGACTGTAAATGAAAACAGACCTTTTCTCTCAATAAATTTATTCATCTTAAGTATTTGTTACAATAATTGAAAACTATCTAACACACTCCCAGTTCAATTCCCTGCCTTTAGCTTTAGTTGATTGCTGGAGGAACACTGACAGCTCCCACTTTCTGCTTCAACCACACATCTTTCAGCTCTTCTGCTTAGTATGGGGTCAGGGAAGGAAAACCCTTGGGGCATGCCTCAACAATGAGGTCCTTGCAGAGAGGTACCCCTGGCGCCATAAGGGACCATCTTTCTTGGCTTTTTCCTCACTATCCCCAGCTCTCCCACCTGCTTCCAGAAACTCCTCTCCCAAATCAGCTTTCTATACTCCACTATCAATTCAGGCTGTGTTTTGATGAAACTTGTAGTGAAACAGTTGGTAAGAAATATCAAATCGATAATAATCATACCACAGAACCCCAGAGAGCTTTCGTAGATGGTGTCAAAAAGGCTCCTCGGACACATTCATTTAATGTTCAGTTATTTATTAGATGTCTACATGTGGCCACACACATGCTGGGTATGTGACAGTGAGCTACAAAGATATCTCCACAAAGCACAGGACATTAAGCAATGATCATGCAAGTTATTCTGTGGAAGCATAGGAAAGATGAGAAAATATAAGAAAACTTGTGATACTTGGCTCAGGGTTTGTGAGAAGACAACACTTAATGTGGGCCTGAAAATAGGAGATAGCCAAAGAGTGGGGAAGTGCCATGATGTTCCTCCACGAACCAAAACTGAAGATGGAGGGTGAGGATTTGATGGGCTGATTCAACAAGTGAGAGGGTTTTTGAGAACAACAAAAATATATAGCTAGCTAACAGTCTGCCCTTTCATCTCCCATGCATTAACTATCCCAAGAGCTGGACAAGCACTTGGATATCTTCAGGGTATTAATTAACGAGAGGACCAAAGCTGCCATTAAGATTTAAACATGGCTTGGGGAATCATCCTTGTAATCAGAGGCAGCACACTTTTTGGGATTCTACTCCTGTGAACTGCAGAGTCTGATTCCTACCAAGTGGCATAAAAGTACTCTAACTTTTTTCAGAAACCCACAGCTTCGGGGTCACAAAGATGTCGCCTAAAATTGGTTTGAAGAGCACCCACCTGCGGATGCCCCCCGAAATACCTCAAGAATATCCTTACAAAGCTTCAGGGCTCAGACACTTCCTGAGACTCTGTGTCAGTTTAAATGAGCTTCACTTCTTTCTAAACACGTGCACTTTTGCACAGTGTTTTATGTGCTAAGAAAACGCCATAAATACATCTTTGGTGCTTCTACGTTTGTGATCGATTGCCTTTTTGCTGCAGCAATCTTGTAAGAGTTTTGCTTCGTATTTTTATTATTCTCACTGCATACTAATTTTTCAAACATTTTAGTAAATTATGGTTCTCTGGTTCCTACTCCAGAATCGTTAACCGATTTAATGAGCTCTGTCTAATTACTGTGTTTCACCTCTTACCATAGAGTGCAGCAGTGTTTGGGCTGAAATGGTTGGTAGTAGCTCAAACACCAGAGAGGCAAAATAATGAGGATGGGGAATGCATGGCCCACAAGAGTTCATTTTACACCAGACAGAATTCTTAAGAATATAGGGAAATCATGTGTATATATCTTAATTAATTCACTCATTCATAATTTATTATATACTTGTAAAATGCTTGCATGTGCCAGGCACTGTGAAAGACAGCAGAGCTGCTTCAATGGCACTTTCTTAGGCCAGAGTCACTCTGCTGAGGACCTGTAAGCTTCTCTGTGTGCAGGTGTCTGATGGACCTATGAAGATGGTTCCGTGACCCTCTCACATTCCATAGATCCTCAAGTCCTTTATATAAAATGGTAGGGTCTTTGTGTGTGATCTATGCATATCCTCCCATGTACTTTATTTTTTACTGATTGGTTGTTTTGTTTTTGAAACAGGGGCTCATAATGTTAGCCAGGCTGGGCTTGAACTCTTAGACTCAAGTGTTCCTCCTGCCTCAGCCTCCTGAGTCACTGGGACTACAGGCACATGTCACAGAACCTGGCTTCAACCTCCCCTATACTTTATCTCTAGATTGCTTATGATACTTAACTAAAAGTCAATGTGATATAATTGTTGTACTGTTTAGGGAATAATGACAAGAACAAAAAGTCTGCACTGTTTAGTATAGATGCAATTTTTTAAAAATATTTTTGATGTATTTGGTGGAATCCATGGGTACATAACTTAACACTATTCAGAGACTCTGTCTCTATTCAGTCTCTCTATTCAGTGTACATAAATCCCAGCTACCTATTTCTTAGCCCAAAAACTTTCAGCATGCCAACTAGCCAATTTGTACCTCAGTTTCTCTGTCTGTGGGGACTTAAATAGCATCTATATCCACAGAACTGTTGTGGACATTAAATAAGTCAATATAAACAAAATAGGTAAAAGCTTGCACAGGGTACAACTCTTAGGCCTCTTTTTGTTATTATTGTATGGTGCTTAACTATAACTTAACACATGGCAATCAAAATTGTGTATCTTATGGCTACCTAGCTATTTAATTAGTTATTTATTATTTATTCTCATTTATTGCTTGCCTCCTTCATCAAATTGTAGGAATGATGAAGACAGGAATTACATGCTGGGAGCCTGGCATTGCGTTTGGCTTATTAGTGAGGCACCAATCAATGTTTGCTAAATGAACAAAGAAACAGATAAGTGGTCCTCTCTCAGGACACATGACCCCACTCACTCTCCATAAGCCTTTTGCTTCAGAGATTTCCATCACATGTGCCTATCAAATGCCATTTGTTGAAAAGTCTACATGGCTTTATATCCAGATGGTGCCTGTGACAAAGGGACAGCGTTCTGGCATGCACGAAAGTTGCCATGCCAGAAGACGAGCCAATTCACTGTATTATTCATCATCAAATGTTGCTGGCCAGAGAACTGACTGCTGTCAGCTGAGTTCTCCAATAGCTGAGGAAAGAGACTGATTTGGAGGCTACTACAGATTGAACCCAGACTTTTACACTGAGCTATATTCCCAGCCTTTTTAACAAAATATTTGAGATAGGGTCTTGCTCAGTTGCCTAGGCTGGGCTTGAGTGATCTTCCTGTTTCAGCCTCCCAGAATGCTGGAATTACAAGCATGTGCCACTATATCTGTAAGAAGCTGACTGTTAACAGAAGCCAGTAGCACCACTAAATAGATATGGAAGTGGCCGGAAGATGAGGGCTAAGATGTGAGACCCTTCTCAGTCTTATATTGAAGTCACCACATCAGGCAGGTCATTACCTCTCCAGGCCTTTTAGTTTACTGTTTTTGTGCACAGAGGACACAAATTATCATCAGTTATCCCCAAACATGTTTGTGCTCCAGAATCTTCTGGAAAGCTTCTTAAAATAGATTCCTCCAAGGTAGACATTCACAAACTTCTATAAAAGGCTGGGGGGAGGGTCAATATTTTGAGCTTAGCAGGTTATGTGATCTTAGTTGAAACTACTCAGGCTCAGCTTTGCACCGAGCAGCCAAAGCAGCCACCAGCATGTGAGGCAACGAGGTGACAGGACTAGGTCAGCTGACGTGAGCCACAGTTTGCTGACCCCAGCCCTAGGTCATCTGTGGCCACCTGGCCTAAGGGCTAGTTCTCTATATATTTTCAAAAGCTGCTCTACGTGACTAAGGGGAGCAGATACCCTTGGGAACCACTATGTTAGAGGACACAAAAAGTTTCTTCCAGTTCTAACTGGAGCTGAGAACCCACAATTCTAACTTTCACAGCAAGAAAAGACTACACACAGTCAGCACTGTCCAGATAGTGATTCTAATGTTCTTCCAAGCACATAGCACTTAGGTAGCAGCTCTCTACACCTAAAGTTTTCACTCACTCAGAATTAGATTCTCTCCTTTATGAAAAGTTTTTAGTACTTTTGTCTTTAGATCTCAAGCACTGCTGCGTTTTTTGTGACAATTTCATTGCTAAGTTGCAAATTGTAAGTTGAATATTAAATCTCTTAGGCACTAAAGTAACACAATACAGGTGAGCCTGCACTTTAAGAGAATACATAAAATGTGAAACTGCAAAACAACAGGGGAATGTTGATGGTGTTTGGGCTGGAATTCCCTTTGCACAGGAAAGCCCCTTTATTACTGAAAATCATGACTTTTGGGTGACAATACATTCTGACTTTCCAGAACAGCCCCAGTCTTCACCAATGTTCCTTAAGTAATTTACACAGTGACACTTTGCTCTCTCAAAAGTATCCCATTGGGACAGTAAATAAAATATGCATCTTTCTTTATAGGTTATCTAGATGGAAAAGTCAAAATAATTGCTCCATTTTGTTTCAATTTCCTGGGAGGCAGGTCTTGCTCCGAGGATCTAATTCAACCTATCCTAACTAACCTGCACAATGATTTACTGGCCGGTGATGTCCTTCAGTAAAGTTTCCCCAAAAGCAGACCCTAAGACGAAGACTTGGGGAAAATATCACAAATAATATATTCACATGTTCTTTATATTCACAGGAAGAATAGATAGAGGACTGAGAAGTCACAACAGGGAGAGGCAAGAAGCCAAAACACAGTGCCGCTGATTGGGTACCACTGTGAGTGACATACCCCACTCCATCCTGTTCCCCCACTAGAGACACTGTGAGAGCAGGGAGAGGCAAGGAAGCTGCAGTCTCAGCCCACTGGCCCCATCCTTCATTGGTGAGGGTCACTGCTGCATCTGTTCACTGCTCCCCTCCCACACCAGCACCCCACAGTCAGAAGGAGCCTGTGATGAGACTGAGCTTGCAACCAAAAGGCACAGAGTGAATGCGCGTGAGAAATGTCTGCAGACTTCTTGGGCAGGCTTGTGGCCCCCTGCAGTCAGCTCCAAGGAGACAGAGACTGAAATGGGTGACGTCACTTGCCCAAAGCTGCATCCTTTTTAAGTGCTAAGATGCTATTTGGACACGTGCATTCTAGCTTTGCAGAGTTTACACTTAACCACAGCAAACACCTTCTGTGCTCACGTTGAAGTCAGCTGTGCGCCACCCAGAACCTGGGCACTGGACTTGCTCTCTGGTGCAAGAGCCTTAGTAATGGTTACAAAGTTCCCATGGTGCACAGCTATAGTCTTTGCTACCATTACCAACTGAGGGAACTGTGGCAGGAGATTCTGGCCTCTGAGGGACTTCACAGATATTCCTCTCTCCCCCAGTACTCTTCACAGACACAGTAATTTCATATAGCTTCTTCCAAGAGTTCCTCATGAAACCACATAAGCAGCCTGTCCCAAAGCAGTGACCAGGTGTCTCAGACATAACACACTTTTTCTTATTTCCCTTTCTATCTTCCCTACCCCCTCTATTTTTTTTATTCTTCTTCTTTACTTCTGTTTCCCTGGCATTACTCTCCCTACAAGTGTTAGTATCCCAGGTTTTATTCTGTAACTGAGCATAATTTATGCGCAGCAGGTTTTCATAAATGCTTGCACCTATGTAACAGTGTCATGTGTATCAGTTCTAGGACAAAACCACCAGCCCAGAAACTTGCTCGGAGTCCTTCCTTTGTCAACCTACCATTCTCACCCACAAGGCACCAATATTCTGCCTTCTTTTACCATGAAGTTTTGCCTTTACAGACAAAGGGTGATGGAAAATGCAATGAATGTTATTTTTTTTAAAATGTATTCAGTAAGAGACACATTGCCAAGAACAATGGGATAAGATTGTGTGAAGTAAGGGGGAGTATTTTGAGTACTTTGGGGGGACATTAATGGTTATGTATCTTTTACTGTAATAAATTTTTAGATTTCAACATTCATTGTACTTTTGATCACCTCTTAAGTAAATGGAATTATAGTCTAACTCAAGCTTTTCCCCGGGGCTCGGTTTTCCAGGGAGTCTGCGCTAATCTCTGCCCTGGCTTGATGCATTTTAAGTCTTTGTCACACTCTTACCAGATGGTGGAGGCCAGCAGTTCCAGCCTCTTGTTCTGTACAAAGAATTAGACAGGACAAGAGATGAATTTGAAAGTTTAACATTTATTTAAAGGTAAAAAGAGAGGTAAAAGAAAAGAACTACTTAAGAAGAAGTGCTCTGAAGAAAAGTAAAGATATACCCTGCATTCATAAGGGCAACTGCAAGAACAAAGCCAACAGCTGCCATTTTTTCTTTCTCTGACATCAGACCAGGATGTGTTATGACAGCTCTCCATGACTGACAGGTCACACCTTACTGTTCAGCCTCTTTGCCACGCCCTCAGCTCCTACTTCAATAGCTCTGGTCCGCAGAAGTACACAGACAACAGCTGGGGAAGAAGAGGGAGCCAACGACTTACAAATATTGGCATTTAAATTCACTATCAAAGTATTTTTACTTAATGAATGATATGTGACACAACAATTTAAGTGCATTATTGTATACCCTAATTTTTAAAATCCACATCAGTGTTTGACAAATATTATCTCTGAGTCACAGATGAGGAAGGTAACCCTCCTCTTAAGTGATGACTCAAGGGATACAGGGCTGGAATGCAAACTAGACTGCACTTAATTTCAGTCCTAAACTCTTTCATGAACTACTCTTACAATTTATCTGAACATAAATCCCAATTAATTTGGTAACCAGAAGTCTAAGGAAGTCCCAAAGCCCAAAGCAAACACTGGCACCTGAAATGTGTCTCAGGGGTGCTCTTTCACAAAGTGCCTCCCTCTGGAGCAGAGTTTCGAGAGGCTTGCTACCGCACTGGAGGTCCATCAGTAGGGAGGTTCCTGGGGGCTGCAGGAGATCACCGATTGATCACATGAGGAGAGTCCAGGGATGGCAGAGATCATCACTCCTCCCTCAGCAGGGAGGTTGCAGGAATGTACAATAGAAGCACGAGGGGGCACACAATAAGGAGGCAAAGCCTCACAAAGCCTCCTCTCTTGGAAATGTACACTCTATCCTTTATTTAACTCATTCATTCAAAATTATTTTGGGGGAAACTATTATCAATTAACTCTGCTGTTCTTGATTCTGAGGTCATAGCAGTAAACAAGGCTAAATTTCTGAACAAATGATTAACTGATTTGAATTAAACTTTTCTTAGTATTTTAAACATCTACTGGTCATGTTCTTTGGTTATCAATACCCATGTTTTTGGAGAAGGGCACATTAGACAGGGGTTCTCTGACTACAGAACAGAAATACGTACCATTTCAAGAGCATCACCAAAGCCTGCTGGCTTGGTAAGTGAATGTGGGAGTGCCTTCCACTAAGAATGTCTGGAGGCCAGAGAGTAAATGGTCCCCTATGTACGATCACCAAAGATGGTAAGATTTGGAAAAACGATTTATAAACAAAACTGGGGCTAAAGATTAAGCAAAGATCATGCAACTACTCAATAGGCAATAATTTGCAAATGTTTTAAATGTGCAGACCACTTGTGGAAGCGATCCTGCTAATGCAGGAAGAAGGAATGATAGAATCAGAATATCACTATTTTGCAACCCTTCATGAATGAACAGACTGCCATGGACTGCCAGCATCAAAGAAACCACCTGTTCCCCTGGGGCTCCTGAGGGAGCAACACACCATCGAGAAATCAGCCTTGAAAAAAGACAACTGAATCCAATCACCGATGAGCAACAAACAGAAGAGCACAGCAATTACATCATGAAGATGACCATAGCCTAGAAGATGCACAGAAAACCCAGGTTCTTCAACATCTAAATAGCAAAGGAAAAAACAAAAGAGACGGAGCAGAATTTACAGAATAAAAGAGACTTTACAGACATAGCAAATAATCCCAACAGGTTGACATTATTATCTTGATTCAAATAATCTGCAAAAATGCATATATACAATTCTCTGAAACATTAAGATTTAAAAATTGGCTAGAATGTTCTTAAATTTTTAGAGGTGTGAAATTATTTTTGCAGATAAACATTCCTTTCTTTTAGAGATATGCACTAAAATATTTATGATACCATGTGATGTGATACCTGAGATTCATTTCAAAATAATATAGTGAGGTTGGTCGCAAACTAATTGCTAAAGTTGGCTGCAGGTTACAAGGGTGAACATTGGTTTTGTCTTTTGCTATATGTTTGGATTTTTCCATAACACAAACTTAAACAAGTAATGTAAGAAAAGCAGAGAACTTTCTTAAGAAATAAAATTCAGAGTTCCTGCATAGTAGAAACCCAGTTTTGTTTTTTCTTTCTGCAGCACCTTTATGCTGAGCTACATCTCAGCCCTTTTTCATATTTCTTTTTTGTTTTGATATAGGGTCTTGCTAAGTCACTAAATTGCCCAGGTTGAGCTGGAATTTGAGCTCCTCCTGCCTCAGTGTCCCAGAGGGCTGGGATTACTGGCCTCTGCCACCAGGCCCTACAGAAGCTCAGTCTTTTAAAAGAATTCTAACCTGCTGAAAGCTGGGGATCTGACCAGGCTCATTTGTGGACATCCTGCTCTCCCAGAGGTTCCAGGCACACTTTCTCAGGCAGGAGTGAGTTGGAAAGAGCATAGGGTCCAGGGCCAAGGGGAGGTGACCTGTACACTGGCTCTGCAATTTGAGTCACTTTGGTTCTTTGAGCTCAACTTTTCCCATCTCTGGAAGGAGGCTAAGACTACCTTGAGCACTTGGTGAAGAGTCAGTGGCATTACTCAGACCCCAAACCCTCTGACTACAAAATCCAGGCTCCTGACCACTATACTGCACGGTCTTCAACAGTGAAATCTCACTGTCTATGAGTCAGCTATGGACTCACAGCTTTCAGAGACCTGGCCTCAAAAGGAAAACTTCACCCAGTGTAGAGAGTAATGCATGTGGCCTTGTGTTTGAATTCTACTTCCACCATGTCTGGCCTTGAGACTGTGGACGAGGCACGTAACTTCCTCAAGCCTCAGTTTTTTAAATCTTTGAAATGGGTTAAGAAAAGAATGTGCCATGGCTTTTTATGACCAATTAGTAAACTGAGCTCAACCATGGTGCTTGAGTCCACTTCTACCCTGAGGTGCTACCCATCCACCCCAACTCTACAGCAGGAACAGCACTCATCTGTCAAAACACTACATTCTCCTGACCATGACTGCTTTACATATGCTACTGAATCCATGCCAGGTAAATGGGATCCCAGTGCTGGACTTTCTAGTGCACTGCAAAGGAGAGACATGCACTTGAACAAAGAAAGCTATTAAGCCTCTGCATGAAAAGAATCCACCAAAATGGAGAAAAGCTCTCCACTGGGCCTGAACCTACCCTGTGTGCTCCAGTCACTCCAGCGAATAGATTCCCCTTGGCCTCAGCCATTCTGAGCTGATTAACTGAGTTTTTGAAAAGAACAAATACTCAGTAAATGTTATCCAGTATCACCGCTAACATAAAAACAGGCGAAATTTCTCCTACTTTTCCTTCTGTCACTTTGCTCTTGTTATTTATTATCTGTTTAATTTTTAAAATTTATCCAAAAGCAGGAAAAAACTTAAAATGAATTCCCACTAAGTCCAACAACTCAAAACTCATGGGTACTCTCATTTGCTTCTACCTTCCTATTTCCCCTTTCCCAAACTATTTTGAAGCAAAGGGACAATGTATATCTTTTCATTCATAATTACTTTATGTTTTCTTGTGTAGAAGACAAAGATAGCACCCAATCCACCATCTATTTCCTCGACTCTTGCACGCAATGTTTATTTCTAAGTCCTATTCTAAGTCCCACCTCATGCAGCTAGAGATACAAACCCCAGCCAGACCTCTGAGATAGACTTGTTTGGGGTACTTTGATTCTCTTTGTCAGGAACAGGGTTAGGAATGATATTCAGAACTGGCCATTGAAACATGAATGGGACTTTACTAGGTAAAGAAGACCCTTCTCAATTTTCTGCTCTCCTAAAAGGCAGTCACAAAAAAGCTGGTCTCTTTCTTTCCTGTGACCATAGTTCTCTCTGGATGTGCTAAGCAGAGTTAGTGCAGTCATATTTATGACCAAGATGGCAATTAAGCAACTATCAAAAATGGCAGAAGATCAAAGGTAGGAAGCTGAGTTCTTGAGGATGTTAAGAAGCCTTTAAGTCAAGCAACTCAAAGGCCTGCCTCATCTCTGAATGCACTGTTCTTGGAGGTGAGTATCTGCTCCATGGTGTGCGGCTGTTTTGAGTCCAGGTATCTGTCACTTGCTGCTGAAAACATTTGGCTTTACCATCACTACAGACCTGTAAGCTGTTACGTCTCCAATCAATATTAATCAATATTAATACCAATATTAATCAATATTAATACCAATATCACTAATTTGTGTTTTATTTAAATTTTTTCTCATGTATTTGATCTCCTGCTTTTGTTTACTTTCAGCCCTTTTTGAGCAATTTAAAATATATTAGTGTTTCTATTTGTTGACATTAAAAAAACTAACAAAACTAAGGGAGCAAATCTAGATGACAGTAACAAAGTTACTCTAAAACACAGTGGCTTCAACCAGACTTCAGATGATTGTTTCTCATGTAAGAGCTGCCTTGGTTGGTCCGGGCAGGTTAAATCAGTATCACGGTCATCAGGGTGCAGACTCCCTGCCATCCCTAACTTCAGAGTCCATCTCCTTATTTCACACAGCTGTTCTGGCTCTTGCCAGCACACCTGCCATACACTGGACAGAAGAGACATGTACTCACCCAGTCCCTTTAAGGATAAAGTCTAGAAATCAATGCCCACATTTCACATCATTGGCCAGAAATTAGTCACATGGCAACAATAAGGCAAGTGCAAGGGAGACTGGAAAAATGCAGTTATTATAGTGTTCACCACATTCATTACCAGAAAAAAAAGGAAACAGTAGGATACAGTTAGCAATTGTTAGAGAAGAAGCGGGATGATTCTTGATCTGGTTTAACTGATTGTGTTTAATTAACACTTCAGAATGTAAACAAGATTGACACGAAATGTTCTTAAGCATTTCCCAAATGATTTACCAGAATCTACTTATAAATAGATAAAACTACACAGGTTTTTTGTTATGGCTTGTGTCTAGATGCCCCCAAATCCCTATGTGATCATAAGCAGAGCTTTTCAGAGGTGGCTGCAACTAGGGTGTCTGATGCTGGGATCAAGAACGTGATGCTGGGATTAATTCATGGTGCAATGCTATGATTAAGCAGGTGAATGCTACCTGCTCCAAGGGTGAGTATCTTGGAAAAACATGAGAGACAGAAAGAGGGCTGCTGTTGTTGTTGCTTGTTGCTTATTGCTTACTGTTTGCTGCTTCTGGCCTTCTGCCTGCCCTGCTGTGCTGTAAACTGATTCTCCTCTGCAATGACCTTCTGCTATGCCACCCTGCCCTGGAGCCAGCCAATGATGGACTGAAACCTCTACAAACTGAGCCAAATAAATCTTTCCTCCTTTAACTTTGGGTGTTGGGTGTTTTGTCTCAGCAATAAGAAAAGTAACCAAGACATCTTTCATCTCTTACTTTAAGGCAAATCCCAGAAGGTTTCCAACAGTTGGCAATGCCTTATTATCCCAGTTTATGATCCTGTGAATGTGAAATTAACAACCAAATTTTACTACTTTCTCTTAATTTAAATGTCTTTCCATTAATTAAGCACCACAGTGATGTTTTAATCATAGTCTAATGGGATTCATGAGAATCCCATTACAAGCTCCTATTTCATAAGATTATTAATAAGGATAATCCAATTTATGGAAAAATAAAGACAGGCAAATACAGAAAAATACTAGAGCTGGCAAGGAGTACAACTATTCTATAGTCAGTTGAAATGGCTGGTGATAAAAGGTTTATACAGTTAGGTATAAGCGAGACTTTGATTTAGCAGCAGCAGGTTTTAAATGATGCATGAGAAGCCACCAAAGCGAATCACTTTCTCCATGGTCCCCTCAGGGTCAAGTACCATGTTTCGATTATAATTTCACCAAATTGCTGTGTTGCAGTGAATGCTTCAGATTAATAGCTGTACAGCACAGTTCTCTGTGGGACAGAATCAGAAAATCTATTTCAGAGATTTGTTGAAATATACCCCAAGATATCCAGCCGCAAAACA
This sequence comes from Dolichotis patagonum, assembly GCA_004027295.1. Lineage (NCBI taxonomy): Eukaryota > Metazoa > Chordata > Mammalia > Rodentia > Caviidae > Dolichotis > Dolichotis patagonum. The sequence goes on along the minus strand of PVJX010002857.1, from coordinate 59,832 downwards.
CATTAAAGATTCCAAGATGATGGAAATATTTCTGACTGACATTCTCCAAAGAGGCTACTTTTGCAGAAAACAAGTTTATTATTTATGGTAGTGAACAAGATTTCTCAGGGCAGTTGAGATGACTTCTCGCAATTTTATCAGAAGGCACCTTCGTGTAGCCCATTATTAAAATCACATTTACATTAATAGAAAAAGTCACTCTTTGGCCAACATGTGTATTTCTTTGTAGACTATACTCTTGATGAGTTTTCAAGGAGATAATAAAATATTTGTATTCTCATTTCAAATGGCATTTTTTCTTGGAAATATATTTTACATAGAAAGACATTATTTTTCAAATTCTTCTTCAAGTTACTAGTCCAGTTTTAAGAGGACATTTCAGGGACTTGCCATACTGGGAGATCCAAAGGACAGGAAGTTTTATCAAAACAAGAAGCTGTATTAGTATTTTCAAGCCTGATTTGATCCCAGGAAAAGATTCTGGTCAGCACAGTTGGGGTCAAGTGCCCACCCCTGGACGAACCAGAAGCCAGGACATATGTGTAAAATAGCTACAGCACAACAGCCAGGGAAGGTGCTTTGATTAGGCAATTCCAAAAAGAAGGAAATACAGCAGAAAATCTTACAAATGTTGACTATGTTTACTGCTTCCCTAAAATGATTACATAGCCACAAATAACTGAATAAACAAAACAAATTATTTCTAAAGCTGAAACTCTATGTGGAGAGGAAAATCTAGATCTCAGAAGTCACTGAGCTATAGTCATTTACTTTGCTCATGCAAAAGTTTCCTCATGGACCTGTTGTTGAATGCTCAAGTTCCATTTTCTTAGACTTTCGTCTGCTTTCTTGGGGGCTAGGGAGATGGGGTGGGAGTGAAGGTTGCAGTGAGATACAGCATTTTAAAAATATCTGAAACAAACATCATTGCTAATAGCTTCTCTGTGGCCCGCACTAAAAATACCATAGACACGAGTAAACTGGGAATTATGAACCATCCCTAGAGACATCTGGAGTGTGTCTGCTCACTCACTTAATGATCAAAAACACACTCCCACAGGTACCATGCTGTGAAGATGACTAACAAGGCGTGAGAAGAAGGAGAGCGAGAAGACAGGAAGAATGGAAGTGGGGGGTATGTGGAAGTGAAAGGCAGGCAAGCTAAAGCATTTGATTTGGGACTTCTATAACACCTTTAAGCAAGAAAGGTTCATGTGAATGCTTCACACAAGCGAGATTTTTCTAGAAGATCCCTTTAGTCTGATTGGTGACTATAAGAATCAGATTTTTCATTAGCATTTCCTGAAATACAAGACGTGATCAAAAAGCACAGTAAATGGCTAAACTTGAAGAATTGGTTGCAGTAAAAGACACTTTGTTATTTATCCCCCTCAAAATACTCCCCCCTGCTTTGGACGCACTTATCCATCATTCATGGCACTGTCTACGGCAGTTCTGGAAGTCCTCTTTCGTCAGTGTCTGTACAAGGTGTGATAAAAACTGTAGTGAATGCTCGTGCTGAGTGCCATAGAACAGAAAGGCAAGCTCGTAAAAACATGACTGTGTGTCCTTACCCTTCTTATTCACCAGGTCTGGCACTGTGTGCTTTCTAGCTCTTTCCCAAAGTCAAAATGACCATGAAAAGTAAATGTCTTGAATTGACCCATTATATCAAGGCAGCCAAGACAGTGCAACTAAAGACATCTACAGTAAAGTACTTCCAGAACTGCTTCAGAAAGTGGCAAGAATAATGGCATAAGTGTGTTCAAAGCTAGGAGGAAAACTTGAGGAGGGATTCATGGCAGTGTGTTTTTATTATAGATTTTTACTTAAACACACACTGTATTTTTAAAATAATACTTCATAGATCAGAGGAGACAGGAAGTGCATCCTTTTTCCAAGGATTGCCAAAGTGTTGGTGTATGTGCCACTGCCTAAAATGACTTCAGATAACCCACACAGGAGACCCTAAATAACAGGGCATCCCAGGGAAAAATTCATTCCTTTTTAGTTCATTTATGAGAAATTCTTATAGCCATCTGCACAGGACTCTGTTGTTATTATATGTCATGGTTTATGTCGGTGGCCCCCTATGCCTCATGTGTTTGCAATGTGCATTTGTGACTGGTTCATTGTCTAGTGCTTGGATTGGTGCTGTCAGTGCTACACCCTCCTAGGGGTGGAGCCAGGATGTGATGTAGTGGCAGGAAGAAGGGTTGTCGCTCTCTCTCTTGCCGGTTTCCGCTTGCTGTTTTCAGCCGCTATGAACTGTGGCCCCGCCATGTCACCCTACCTTGGAGCCAACTGAGTATGGACTAAAACCTCCAAAAACTGTAAGAAATAAATCTTTCCTTCCCCAACTTTGGGCATCAGGTATTTTGTCTCAGCGACTAGTGAAAAGTAACTAAGACATTATATATTTAGCATTTCTCTAACATCATCTCTATTCTCTCTTTTATTTTTCCCTTTTTTTTTTTTTTTGAGATGGGTCTTGCTATGTAGTCCAGGCTGGCCTCAAACTCACAGCAACTCTCCTGCCTCTGCCTCCTGAGTGTTGGCATTACAGGTGTGTACCACCATGCCTGGCACCAACTCTGTTCTCTAGTGTACAAGAGCAAGCAAGGCCTTAGGTTGGCCAAGAGAATATAATTACATGATGGTGGTTTCATTGCACCAAATATCATAATAATGTTCAATTTTAGGCTAGGAATATTTGGTCTTCTTTTGCAAGCAGGCATGCAAAATTCCCTTGGAAATATTTATTCTAGTTCCTAAATGACAGGAAATATGAAGAAGTATTACGAAAGTAATGGCACTAGATATAGCAAAGGGATACAGGATGGACTTTCTCAGTCCTCAGTCACATATGCTCATGAGGTCCCAGGGTCAGAAAGGAGGTCCCATGTGCCCAGTCCATGTCAGTAAGCGAGTGACAGGCAAATCTCTTGGGAGGAAGAGGTCCTGTGTGTTCTAAGACTTCTGCTGCAGTTTATATACATTGAAATAAGTTTTCCTTCAGTCCAACATCATGTTTTGCCTTCTGAAGGACTTGCCTTGGGGACATGAATGACAGTCATGATTTAGACTTTCAAAGAGATTTCCTCTTAAAATTGGCAATCTAAAAAGATATTGTAGAGTCCACAATAGAAGGAAAATAAGACACAGTTTCATATTTGACTAGTGGGAAGCTTAAAACTGATTACAGAATTGCCTCTTCTCCTGCAAATGCTGGAAAATACGGTCCTGTGTTGGGAAATGGTCACCCACGAGACCTTTCCCTTACAGTTTCCCAAGCTGGGAAACTTCATGAGGAGGAGAAGACACAGAAAACCTGGAAACTGCTGATGGAAAAAGAATGCCAGCTCTCTCAGCCAATTCCTAAAAATAAAAGGCAAGCAATGTTAACCAACTGTGGACCCATGTAGTTATTTTTAAAATCGACAGGAATAAAATGAAAGACTTAATTTCCATTATGGTGACCTAGTCTAAAGCCCTGAGTTACTTTTTTTGAAAGAAAAGGTCATTTAAAAGTAAAAGCCATTGCCTCCAACACACAAATAATGAGACAAGAACACTGCTTGGTGAGGCTTCCACAGGTTCAGTGCACAGATCTGGTCTCTTTGGAATAAAAGTTACCTTAACTTTCTTTTTCCTTTGTACAAATCATATTATGGAAGGTACATTTAATATATACTCCTTATTTCTTTATCCTGATTCTTCATATGACTTTCTCTTTTCTCTTTCTATATATATGGGCTTATTAGAAATAGTATCTCAAAACCTTTTGAGCTAAGGGTCGGATATTTCAGCAAGAGACAGGAAGTCAAAATCTGCTTCATGAATTTAGTTAGCACCTTGCCAATACAAGATCTCAAGGAGATATCATGAAGGAGCATTTTAATTTTAATTGTGATTAAAGCCAAGCACACAAGGAGTGAAGAATAATGGGAAAAAATAGTTTAATAACTCAATACAACAAAGACAAGGTGACTGTCAGACTTTAAGGATTAACTGCAGGCCAGAGTCAGGTCACCAGATTATCATAGAGGCTAGATGGAGAATACTCCTGAGTGAGGGAGGATACCTGGCACATGACACAGTGCAGTAGTGGTAGTGTAAACACACAGACATGGCTGAATGAAATGGTTCCATAGAGCAACCATAGATTTGCCAAGTGAGCACACACAGAGCCCTGCTTTGAACTTGTACAAGGTGTCCAGAAATTTGTGTTTCGTTTTGTCATTAATGTCAAGCCTCAGGTTTCTAACTGTAGGCAACGAATTTTTTCAAAAGACTTTTAAAACACTATATGGACAAAAGAAAACTTATCTGCAAGCTGGATTCAGTTTATGGATGGCCCGTTTGCGGTCTCTGCCATGTAACTAAGTACATAAGGCTTGGGACTGGAACCCATAATTTCACTCTGAAGTAAGTACTGGTAAGGAGATTTATATCAAATCTTAAAATGAAGGAGAGATTAGTATGAGAATAATGGAGGGAGAGAGAGAGAAAGACACGCATTACTGGGAGGTTGAAGCAGGAGAAAGTTAACAAAGTCCAAAGCAGGAAAGTTCAAGGTATATTCAGGAAACACTGAAGAGCTTAGCTCACTTAGAAAACTCATACTGAAGAAGTTAGATATAAAGCTTGAAAGGTAAATGAAGGGTAAACAGATATCAAATATTAAGTTGAAAAGTTTGTGCTGTATCTTATTGGCAATGAAAATTTGGTCTAGAGACAATCAAGCAGATTTTCCAACAAAACTAATTCGGCCCCACTGGAAGAGAAGGGAATGTTGGAGAGAAGACTGGCCAGGAGATTACTGTACTATTTTAGGAGAACCAGCTGGGGATGGAGCTATCCGGAGTTATCAGAGGACCAGGAAGTTAGTAGATAAGACTCATGGCAAGGGATAAGCTCACAGACTAGTAAACTGTTTCCTCTTAGAAGTGGTCAAATATAACTCTTCTGTTTAGGAGCATTAGTATTGGTAGGTGTTCAAATACAAATTCCTAGTAGGATATTTGGAACCTGAGTTTAGGGGACACTGTGGTTTAGATTCTATTTACTTGTGTCCTGCTAAAGGTTATCATGTGTTGGAGACCTGATCCATAGGATGGTGGTACTGGAAAGTGGTGGTATCTTTAAGAAGTAGGACCTAAGTAGGACATTCTTAGGTCAATGGGGACATGCCCCCAGAAAAGACTGAGCTTTCAGACTGACTTCCTGTTTCAAAATGTGATCCCTGTTTCACACATGCTTCTGCAATAATGTGATGCAGCCCACAGGACCCTCGCCAGAGCCAAGTCAAAGCCAGCTTGAACCTCCAGAGCTGGCAAGATAAAAGAAAGTTAGCCTGTCTTAGGTATTTTGTGATAGTGATGAAAACAGACTAGTACAAAGGCATTCTGATGCATTTTGGTACACTATCCACATTGGGTTGGCCCATGAGGAAACATCCTAAGTCAAATGATTTAGAGAAAAGAGAATCCTGAATCTTGGGGGATAAATACCCAACAATTATGTTTTTTATAGCTTACTTCAAAAACTTTGCTGAATGGAAAAATCATTACCTTGAGCTTATGTGACAAAGTGATCTCAAATGAAAATACATCATTGTAGTCAGGTTATTGTATCAGTTCATTTAAATGTGTGCACTGCATCATGATAATAAATCTCATCTCTTCAACTCATATTATGTTTTTATAGGGAAAAAGAAATAAATAAAAGAGCTTTAGATATTGCCTTGTAAAGTGTGGTTAAGATGAAGCCCTGTTAAGTCTTCAAATTACCCGAAGGCTCTTTGCAGTCCTATAAGTAAATAATGCTAACATCTTTACCCCAAAACTCACTTTGTAGCCAGAGAAAATGAAAACCCTGCAATATAAAACTCATGCTTCAAATTCTAGCTGCAGCCAGAACTTGGCTTTCTGGAGGCTTCACACCATGTTAGAAGGATACCAATTAAAAACAGATTCACCCAAAAGTCCAGAAATAAACTCTTAAACTTTCATGACCAATTGATTTTCTACAAAGGGGCCAAAACAATTCAACAGGGAAATAGTAGACTTTCAACAAATCATGCTGGAATAACTGGATATCCAGATGAAAATAATAAAGTTGGATCCCTACCTCATATCACACAACAGCAGCAGCAAGAGATGGTGTCACAGAGGTAGGAGTTTAACAGTATAAGAGTTTAACATACTAAAAAAAGAGTTTAACATATAAAACTCTTAGAAGAAAACATAATATAAATTTTTGTGATCTTGTTAGCCAACAATTCCTTTAGACACTAAAAGATAATCAATAAAAGAGAAGCTGAATAAATACAATTCCATGAGAACCTGTAATAATTTGGTGTGTCAAAGGACACCAATCCACTGACTGGGAGAAATATTTGGAAATCATATATCTAATAATGAACTTATATCCAGAATATATAAAGAATGTCTATACATTAATAATGAAAAGACAAAAACCCAATTTAAAAATTGGCAAAGGATTTGGAGGGATCTTTCTTTCTTTTTGTGGTACCGGGGATCAAACATGACCTCATGCTTGCCAGGTAGGCACCTGTGCTGCTGAGCTATAACCTTGGCCCTTGGAGAGACATTTCTTCAAGGACAAATGACTGACAAGCATATGAAAAGATGCTCAATATCTTTAATCACTTGGGAAATGCAAACCAAAATCACAGTGAGGTGCCACTTCCCATCCACTAAAATACCATAATAAAAAAAGGCAGAAAAAGCATGTGTTGGTGAAGATGTGTAGAGAAAGGAAATCTTTGTACCTTGCTAGTGTGAATGTAATGGTATAACCGCTTTGGAAGACAGTTTGGTAGTTCTTCAAACTGTTAAACACGTAGTTGCCATATGTTCCAGAAATTCTACTAGATGTCCACTAAAGAGAAACACAAACATATGTCCACACAAAGACTTCTATAAAAATCTTCACGGTATCATTATTCATGAAATCTGAAAAATGAAAACAGTCTAAATGTCCATCATTTCTAAATGGACAAATAAATATAAACAAAGTGTGATATACCCCCAAATCATAATTGAATGATAGCATATTACTTGGCAATTAAAAGAAATGAGGGGTACTGACAAAGCTATAAGAGTCTCAAAAACATTCTCAGTCAGAAAAAAGACTAAAAATCATTTAATGTCATCTACATGAAGTGTACAGAAAAGGCAAGTCTACAGAGGGCAGAAGCAGGTAAGAGGCTACCGAGGACACGAGTGACTGCTAATCCGCATGGGCTCTGTGGGGGATGACAAGAACTTTCTTGACCAACTGGCCTCCATTTTGTCTCCATAGGTACAATTCCTCAGTTGTGATAAAGTCTGCAGGTCAAATCTAAACTTTATTTTTAACAGCTTTGTTATTAAGATAATTTTCATTCCATATATCCCAGTGGACACACAGTCATTTCACAAGATATAAAGCAGACTATGATTGTCAGTGGCTCAAATCTTGTAGCCACTGGCTGGTTTAAAAAGGGTGAGGGGTCTTCTTTTCCCCCAAATTCAGCATTTCTCTGAAAATGTGGCTTCATTTCCTATTCTTAGGTTCTGCAGAAATCACAGTGAGGGAAGCCCCTGCTATTAGTGGAATATCAGCCCATACTATGGCCAATAACTGCGATTTCTGTCTCAAAACATACAAGCAATACTTTGAAATGATTAATGATGAATGTTAGTGCTTACAAGTGGACAAGTTCTATTTTAATCATAAAACCAAATATCATGCTCTGGAGAGGAAAACATGGGTTTTGGGCATCATAGATAGTATTCCTCAATTAGCCATTGTTTCTCTAGAAATTGCTGGCAACCCTTCTGCACAAACTTTGTAGCTAATTTTGCAACGCAGAGTTCAGCCTGCTATACCAGTCACTTTGATTCATTTGTTGCATGTAACAACATTCTACTGCTCTTCAGCGTCCAACATGCTTAGAGTAACCATAGGGACCCTAATTCAGGTTACATGTGACCTCTTGGTGCACATGCCCAAAAGATCAAGTCCTTATAGAACAAAAGTAAAGCAAAGCACATGATCAGCAGAGAGGAGCTGGTCACACTATGTTGGACTCATAGGTGTCTTCAGTTCCTTTTTACTACATGAATCAGAACAATTTCTTGTTAATTAATATAATATTTGACATGTGATTTTAGTATAAGTGTCTAGAGACAAACTCTTTCACTCAATATATGTATTTGAGAAACTTACTGGTCAGTTGATCCAGTGTTCTAAAGTAAGGTTATGGTGTTGGTTGCCCCCATATAAATAAAAAGCCAGTGAATTGTATTTTTAAATGGATGACATTTTAAATGGATGGTGGTACATTATATTCCAATAAAATCTTAAGGAAAAAACACACATCCACCACAGGTTGCCTGAAGTTTTCAACACTTGCCGGGCAGCGCTAGATATTCTTTCTGGTCTCTATGCTTTGTAGCCTTCATACCGGTGCTTTGCTTTGTCACACCTGGCTCCTTCCATCTGCAGCAGACTGGCATCTCTTCTCTCAGAACATCTCACATGTTCCTGGCTTGCAAATACGAAAGACTTGCTCCTGTCTCCCACATTTGCAATGGTGCTTCTTTCACTTAGAAAGCTTCTCTCCCTCCCAGCCTTTGCATGACTACCTCTTTCTTGACACTAAGGTGCAACTCAGAAGAAAGAGCTCGCTTTTGTGCTGCTTGTGATCACTACTTATTCACCACATTTGTGTCCTGCACCTAGCATAGCTCCTGTGCTTATATCCACTTTACACACGCATGTGTGAGTATGTGTGTGTGTGTTTCTATAAAACTAGAGTCCCAAGCAATGTGAATGAGAGGAAAGAGAGAATGGCAAGTGACAAGACTAGCTGGCAGTCATAATGAAAAGAGAATCAAAGCGGAGTCTGTCGCAGGGGACACCTAAGACAACCCAATCGGTGTCATGCAGCCACACAGAGCTGTGACTCGCTCCTCCTGTCAGTGCGGTAGCTCAGGTTAGCGGTCATCCTGACAAAGTGAGGTTACTTGGGAAAACAAAGAGAAGGAGCATGGCCACTGTGGAGCGTGTCCCTGGGCTCACTGTGCCCTTTGGGAGGTGACCATCACAAAACATTAGAGCCCTTCAGTATGGAGGGAAGGAAGGAGAGAAGGGGAGGGAGGAGGGAAAGAAGGAAGGAGGAAAGGAAATCAGTGAGGAAGAAAGGAGGGGAATCACGGAGAAAGGGACTGAGGGAGGAGTGAGGAGGACAGAGAGGAAGGTAGAGATGGAAGAAGGGAAAAAAGGAAAGGAAGAAAAGAAAGAAGAAACAAACTTTCTAAAAATAAGAAAAGCATTTCCTCACTGAGTAATTTTCCAGATAAAACATACATGGAGTCTCAAAAGAAAGGAAATGACACCTATCTGGAATTTTTAAAACTGTATAAACTAGGGGCTGGGGTTTAGCTCAATGGCATAAGAGCCTGCCTGGCAAGTACGAGGTCGTGAATTCAATCTCCGGTACCAAAACAAACAAACAAACAAACAAACAAACAAAAAACCCCACAAAAAACTGTATAAAACCACAAATCTTATGTAATTTCCTGAATTTCTGAAGACAAAAAAAAAGGAAACAAAAGAGTGATGGAGCACACAAATTATGAATATAAAGCTGTTCAAACTGTTTCGCTTTTAACCTAAAAACAGTCATGCTGAACAGAAGTCCATACGATGAAAGATTCAAGATGTGATACTATATCTGCCAGTACCCCACCATGAATATATTTATTATATATCACAAACATATACTCATAAATAATTTTCAAAAGAAAGAAAAATATCAAAAGGCCATCGCTATATACCTGTAAGAACCCAGAAACGGCACATCCAAGCAGCTGCTGATGCGCTGCCACCAGTAGCTTCCCAGGAGACCGAAGCCCAAGGTCAGGTCCAGTAGAGTAACTTGCACCGCTGTGACCACGTCTCCAGGTAGCAGCAAAGACCAGCCACTAAATATTTTGGCCCATCACGCAGGAAACGTTCTCACACTCACACAACAGGACTCAGAGTTCACAGGAGGATTCTAGCATCACAGCCCCCACTTTTCCCTCCTCCATCCCGCCCCGACTTGTCCCCAAATGTCCTGCCAAGAACACATTTGGGATCAGCTTATCATTGGTCTGGCTTAGCCCTGCAATCACATCCTGGCCTGGCAGGAAGCTGAGCCTGGCAATGCAGGCTCCCTCTCATCTCTGTTTGGACAGCCCGCGTATCTCAGGAGGCGGCAGAGTGTGTGGTACGACCCCCACAGACGTGAGAGTTTGCAAGGCCTGCACCTCGGCCTGGTTTGGCAATCTCTCATGCGCTGGCAGCCTGCTGAACCGCTGAGGGCCTGTTTCTCACAAGTGAACTGGGGCCAGAAATCCCTCTTTGAAGGGATATAAGCATCTAACTATTCCTAGCACTCAAGAGATGCTCAGTAAGAGTCAGCTTCCCTTCTAGAAGACTTCTGAGCTTTTCCAGCAGCAGCTGAAATAGCCAGAGAGGACATAGGCAAGTGACCAGATGCCTACAGGACTAGAATAAAAGTAGGTCTGTGTTTTGGGGACCCTTTGGTGGAATTCCTCCTTATACACCCCAAGATGTCCTAATAGTTAAGAGCTACATAGTGACTCAATTCCAGATCCTTGGTAAAAAGGGATAACTGAGAAATTATGGTGTGATTGAAAAGCGTGGTGAATCTTTAAATTTAAAAATATTACAGTGAAGACACATTGCCATTAATCCCTCTTAAAACACATTCCATTCACACTGAAACATTTATCCATTCATTCTTGTCACTTTCTGAAGCACTCCCGGAAGTCCTCTTTCATGAGTTTCTTTAGTTTTGCTGTTGTGGCTGCCCCGATGTCCTAAACTGTCTCAAAACATTTAATTTTCTGGTCATTTTAACTTTGAGAAAGAACCAGAATAAGATCACAGTGCCGGATTCAATGAATAAGTTGGATGAGGATACACGATAATGTTTTATAAACCCATCTTTCTGTTGGATGTCATTCGACAGCAGCATTCACTTTATTTTGTACCAAAGACTCATGAAAAAGGACTTCTAGAACTCCATCAGAAAGTGGAAAGAATGATGGGATTAGTGTGTTTGAAGAGGAGTGTTTGAGGAGGATTATTGGCAATGTGTTTTATTTATTTATTTTTTTGAGATAGGCTCTCACTATGAGGTTCAGGCTGGCCTTGAGTTCACTTTGTTAGCCTAAGCTGGTCTCAAACTCACAACGATCCTCCTGTATCAGCCTCTCAAGTGCTGGGATCACAGTTGTGCACTACCACATTGGGCAAAGCAGTGTTTTATATTTTAATAATTTTTAAACATTTTAAGCATTCACTATATATTTCAATCACCCTGATAGGTTGCACATGGCTCACACTTGCAAAACTTTTCATAGGAAAATTCTGGTGACTGCTTCTGTTAGAACGTGGACCTGCCCACTCAACTGGACTCCAATAAGGACGAAGAACTACGATGAGATGTCACCACAGGTGATCACCTCCATCCCAGGAAAGGTAATAAAAGGCTCAGAAGGTCTCACTCCACATATCACCCACTATACCACCAAGGCCTCTCCAGGCCTGGGGAGCTGTGCCAATGCTGAGGCAGAACTGCTCGGATGGAGACCAAAGCTCCCTGCTGTAGACGCTGTTAACAAATTTGTTCCCTACACTTGGTTCTATTCCTTTGGATTCAAATGAATTCCAAGCTGGCCTAGAGCAGAAAGCCATCTCAGATTTAGAAGGCGCGTTAAAGCCTTGGGTTCAAGGGCCAGGGATATAGCTCAGTGGCACAGCACCAGGCTGGCAAGCATAAGGTCATGAGTTCGATTCTGATACCAAAAAGAAAAAAAAACCACCTTGGGCTCAGCTTCTGTTCCTCTACCGTCTTACCTATGTCATCTTGAGCGAGCCACTTAACTGTCTATAACATGTGGAAAACAACAGTATCTACCTCAGTCTGTGTGAGGATCAAGTGACATTCTGGCCCCCAGATAGCACCTTAGGGTGGGAGTGGCTATGATATATTGCTGTGCACTATTCTAAAGGACAATCAGGTGAGGTTAAATATGCTCAAGTTTCCTGAGATCGTAATTTGTCATACCTAGGGTCATACCCAGTTATAGCTTGTCCTCAGGAAGATCTGCTCAGCCTGCTTTGAGATGGAACACTGTGATAAAATTGAAAATGTTTGGGAGACATTCTCAACGAAGCTGTTTAACCAAACATGTTTAGCCTTCTACCATGTTCTATAGTTGAATTTCAGTGAGACATCAATACCTTAGTCAAAAGAAAGGGAAGGTTTTATTCCTTGTTTCACAGAAAGTGACCCTTATTATACTGTTTACATTCTATACACATGCACAAAAGAAATATAAGAGTTGAACACTATTGGCAGAAATGAAATGTAGTACAAGCCAGTAAAAGCAAAACCACTGTTTCTGAACCAGGGTGAACAAAGCAATTTGCTTCAAGTTCTCCACTAAAAGAACCCAATGTGAACCACACGGAAAGAGGCCTTGTTCCTAGGCACAATAGTACCTATTTTGAGTTTCATTGATGGGTCAGAACTGGATATCCTACATATAAGTGCCTCTTATAATTGACACATAAAGGAACCAAAACATCAGTGAGGCTTGATGACACGTGCCTATAATTCCACCACTCTGGGAGCCGACGCAAGAGGATCACAAATGTGAGTCTTGCCCAGGAAAATTAGCAAGAGCATGTCTCAAAAAGAAAAAAAAAAATGCTTATTATTCCCTGTCAGACTTTTTTCCCTCAATATGTGGCTGTTTCCAAGGGGGAATGGAATAAAGATCATGGCAAGTCCATCACTGTCAAGCTGCCCATCCTGGGGAGTCCTGGGGGGGGTGCAGCAGAGTGTCTTTGAACAAAGAAGTGGGTGTGTTGACCACCTTTGCAGCTTGGGACCAGAAAGGCCAATGGCGAAAGACTGCCTGGCAGTGAGCATGAGGGCACAAGGAGCCAGGCTCCTCTCTATCATCAGGAACATCTCCAGGCTCCAGTAAGTTTAGATGAAGCTGTGAATGAGCTGCTCTCTTATCTACCCCTAGCTGGTTTCTGCAGAGACCACTGTGCTTGTAAACACAGCCCAGGGCTCACACTGGCCAAGGCTTAGGCTTGGTGCTTATCCACCAGCTGCCTTCCCCACAGGCTCCTCACAAATAATAAAGCAGAAGTGTGAGCCGACTTCACCCAGGAGGCCACACCGAAAAGTTTAGTAGCTGTGTCAGATTAAAAACCACAGCATGTAGCATACAAATTTTCACTTACCTTCCAGTTCTTAAGGAGTGGGAAAGTCAGTTCACCTATTAACATATTTTAAATAAATAAGATGATGAGTCTCCTTATACTTAACTTCCTATGTACCATGAAGCTTGGGGTCAAAATGGCACTAACCTAAATAATTTTTTTGAACAGTAAGCACTTTGGAGGAGTAAACAGCAGAAACATGCACTTCAATTAAAAGAACAAACTGAGGCCATACAGAGAGACAAGCCACTTACAAGCCTCTGTTGTTTTCATTAATGCCAGACTGCAGGGGCTTTCTAGTTAGAAATAGTAAAGAATCATACACATAAATACTATCATTCCCTTACATAGCCCCTGACACCCAGAACAGGATGGAACCCTCGAGTAGTGTCCAGACAGTTAAAAATGCAAGCATCTCCAGGTATCTCAAGGAACTCAGAAGAAATTTTGTAGTTCACAGGACGGAGAGTCACAGCAATGACCGCTCAGATGATAACAGAAGTAGTTTACATGCTCAAGCAAGAGACAAAGATTAGATGAGATGTGTTTCATATTCAAAAGTCTACAGATTGTGTGCATAATCTTTGACTTAGTATTTTCAAGTCCAGGAATGCATTCAAAAGAACTAATTAAGATGTGTGCAACGATTAAGCTATAAGATCATTCATCTTGGAAACCATCCAAGTATCTATCTCTGATTAATGAATAAATAAACTATGGTGTATCTGTACTATGGAATATCCAACAACAGAAATGAATGAAGTTCTGATAGAGTTATAGGATAGACAAATGTTAAAACCATTATGTTACATGAAAAGAGACCACAATACTTCACATATTAAACCAGGTATGATGGCAAGGGCCTATAATCACAGCACTCTGGGAGGCTGAGACAGGAGGATGGGGAGTTAAAAATCCAACCTGGGCAATTTAGGGATTTACTGAGTCTCTGATTCTGTAAAAAAAAAAAAAAAAAAAAAAAAGAAGTTGTGTGTGGTGGTGGTGGGCAGGGATGTAGCTCAGTGTAACATGCCCTGGGTTCAATCTCCTGTAGTGCTAAATAAAGAGCAAAGAATATAGGATTCCATTTATCTAGTCCGTCCAGAAGAGACAAAATCTGTAGAAAAAGAATGCAAATTGGAGGTTTCCTGGGCCTGGGAAGGGTGGGGATGATGATTATCATGGGTTCCAGTTTCTTTTGGGAAAGACAAAAATGTACTAAAATTAGACTGTGGTGATGGCTGCCCAACTGCAAAAACACTAAAAATCACGATGCATGAATTTTATGATATAAATTCTATTCTATTAAAGCTGTTTAAAAAATTATTCATTCCAATGTTTCTTAAGATGAAAAAAGTTGAAAAAAAGAGAAATAAATGACAAATGGCTGCGGCCATAAATTTTTCTGTGACTCTAACGAGGCATATTTCACAGCCATTGAAAAGAATGTCACAGCAGAGTGGATGACAGAGGCGAAATATGTGTGTGTACATGTGCTCTTGAAGAAGGTCTCAGAAAAGTATATGCAAATATTTTTTACAGTAATCATATATGGAGATTATGGAGAACTTTTATTTTTTTCTTTTTGCCAATTTTCATCGAATATCACAACTGGTGATTGAACCCAAGGCTTTTGCACTGAGCTATAACTCCAGCCTTTTGTATTTTTTGAAACAAAGCCTTGCTGAGTCAGCTAGGCTGGGATTGAACTTGAGATCCTCCTGTTTCAGCTTCCCAGAGAGCTGGGATTACAGGAGACCACCACCAGGCCTACCATGACTTTCCCTCTTATGCTGATGATTTTTCCTTTACCACTCTCTGCCCATTTCCTTCCTACCTTCCTCTCCTGGGGGGGAGGCGACAAATTTCTTTGTTGCTTCTTTGTATTTCTGGGCCGGTTTCCTGGCAGTAACTACTTTCCTGTGTGTCTCTGGCCAGGCAAGGGATGCCTCCTTGAGGTTCTAGCTGCCACTAGGCGCAGGCAACCACAGTTTCTCCTTCTAACCCTCTGCTCTGAGGTATTAACGGCCTGTCCTGCTGCTGCTGTGGTCCTGGGCCTTGTTAGTTCTGAGTTAGTTCACTGGACCCATCAGAGAGGAATTTCCTTTCCCACCTGACTGCTCTGTGCCCAAACAAGAGGCTTTAGAGAAGAGGTGGCAGGGAGTAAGGTGACCACTTTGGTGCAGAGTTGTGACTCCATTCCTCAGTGAGACCGGAGCCCTCCATACCCTCTTTGATCAAGAAATTATCATTGCCAAGGGCAGCTGAAGTTATAAAATCTATTTTCACAAATCCCGATGTGAGTACTGCCAGAAACACATGTGTAATTTCAACCACATGCCTGATCTCAGTCTCTTGTCCAAAGCCAACTGCAGAGCAGCAGCCCAGGGACATCTCACCCTGCCTGCTCTCTGTCCAAACCACAGTGGTGACCCGGCATCTCTAGCCCTGGGTGCTGGGGTCCAGCCTGCTCTGAGTGCAGAGGCGGGGAGCCAAAGGGCCAGGCTGTCAGCCACTGGCCTCTGGGGACTGTTCGACGCCCTTGACCTCAGTCCAGAGCCCATTCTGGAACCCAATCTGTCATCACAGGCTGTCAGGCCAAGTACACAACTTGCCAAGTCATGAAGCCGGGTCCAGGAAGTGGGCTGCAGACAAAGGTCAGCACTGGGCAACAGGAAGGCCAGCTGAGCTGATACTGTCAGAATCCTTCTTATCTTGAAATCTAAGGAACAGGACACCAAGATGGACACTATCATTGGCAGAACCAACGCCCACAAGCGGTCAGTTGGTCCACAGCTGTCAACCTTGTAAGAAGGCTTAGAGTACACACATAAGAGACAGGAAGCTTGCATTCAAAGGTCCTCTCTCTCCCTCTCTTCCCCCCCACACCGCGCAGACAGAATAATAAGATAACACTTGAATAAGGAGATTTCTCAGCAGCACATGCAGTTAGATGCCCGTCTGTCACAAGATAATGCAGGAGTGTTAGGAGATCTGGCCTGATTCCTCAGTATAGAGCTTCAAGATTTAATTACTCTGATCCAAAACCTCGAAGTGCCCTTGTTTCTGCTTTATTCCTATCTGCCACACATAGTCCACCAGCAAACCCTGCCAACTGTCACATCTCAAGGATTTCTTCTTTGTATTCCTTACTGCTACGGCCATGGTCCAAAACTACCAGTCTTTCCTCAGCTGACTTTTTTTTTGTTGTACTCTGTGTTCCACTCTCCACACAGAACCAGAAGGATCTTAAACACTACTCACATCAAAAGCTTCCCATTGCACTTAGAATAAGATCCAAGCCCTTTACCACAGCCTAAAAAAAGTCTCCAATTCATTGGCCTCTGGTTCCACCCTCTTCTCTGGTTTTGAGGCATTCTGGTTTGTCTTCTCTTGTAAAAAGCTGCTGTACTATTTCCTGCCTCAGGATCTTTACACTTGCTGTTCCTTTTCAGCAATGTTTTCCACTCCCAGAATCCCTTCTTGCCAATCCTGTCTCAGTTCAAGTACATTCTTTCTTAAAAAAAAGTTTCTTTGACTAAACAGCCTTTTTAATGTGCTCTATCACCTTCTATTCCTTGTCCTGTGCTATTCTTCATGGTATTAAATGAAATTGCATTATTTGTGTTTTGGTTTATTTACCTTTCCAAACAGGGTCTAATACTCATAGAAACACGAAATTTATCAGACTAACTATTAACTTGGAAATATTCCTGGCATATAGTACATACTCAGTAAATATTTGTTGAGGGGACAAATCCTGGGTATAAATACAAGTGTTGAATAATGCCTGTGAGCATATAATCAAATTAGTTAATATTTATCACACTCAGTATTCTTCTCTATAAGAGATATGATTAAGTGCCCATTAAGTGTTTACACTTAGAATATTACAGAGTTATACATTTATTTATTTGTAACTATAATACAGTCTGGCAAATAATGAACACGAAATACAGCTGAAGTCACAAAAGTTCTCTTCGTTAAGCTGCAAAGCCACTTCCCTCAAGAGCACTTTAACAACGACTCCAGGCTTTGCACGCAGCTCGAACCCAAGCATCCAGTCTCTGGGCTGGAACAAAGAAGACAACAGGACCATAGAACAGCCAGGGCTGTCTCCTGGGGCTGGAAGACTCAAACTGTGTCCAGGCGTGCTGCCTAACAGCTGGGGTATTTTTCTCTGCCATAATTTTGCTTCTCCTTGGGGCTTATATTTCATTTTGTCTTTCACAGTGAATCTGAGAGAACCTAAAGACACTTTCATGGGGGGCCGGATGGAGATGATCAGAAGATGACACAAGAGGCTGACTTCACACTAGGGTTGCTGTCCTCCGATCTGATGTGATGTTCACTTCTCAGGACACCCCCTCCCTCTGCTGAGTTTCAGGACACACAGCCATGCGCAGCATTCATGGCTACCTGGCCTCAGCAGATTCCCTGCTCTTGCATGAAACTTTCTTCACAGGGCCCCCCAGCTACTGCTTCCTGGAATGGTACAGACACAGTTTTAAGAGTAATGTTCTGGGATCTTCCCCAGGCTCCATCTGAGCAGTGGTGTTTAACATTAGTTGAGTGACTTTGGACCCACTCAAAGGGGCTAGGTTCTTTCTGGAAGCACACCAAAAAACCCCAAAAAACTTCATCAACAAACTTTCTTTCATAATGCTAGAAGTTTTGATTACTATTTACTGAGAATCTTACTACGTGTCTTATACTGATTTTAACTCTGCAAGTACAAAAGTTCTCCAAGGAATATATTGCTATTGTCAGGAGGACCCTGAGGCCCAGAGAAGCTTAGTGATCAGTTGTTAAACTACAGAGATAAAGCTCACATCTGTGGCTATCACTGCACACAACAAAGCCACAAACACTAAAAAATGAAGAAGCGACCAGTCAGCCCAAATTCATTTTTATGGCTCATTAACAGCATTATAGATGCTTTAGACATGTACCCAATTATAAACGTTAGCAAGCATTCTGAAGTGCGAAAGTGCATTAGCTCTTACTGGCTTGTGTCTCAGTAACAAAACATCAGTGGTCTACAATAAAGTAAGTTTATTTCCAATTTGTTTTACTCATTTTGCTTGATCTCTGCTTCAAAGATTTTCTTTTTTTTGGGATTTATCCTGGGATGTAATGGCCACTTAGCCGAGGAAAACAAAGGAAAAATGACAGGGCCCTGTGATAGGCCTTAAAGCCTTTGCTTAGAGGTAACATGTCATTTCTTCCTCATTCTATTGGCCAAATCAAGTCACATGGGCAAACTTAACATTAGTGGGTTAAAGAAGGACCCTTCTCCAAGGTGGGCAGCACCAGCCAAGTGGCAATAGATGGGGAAAGAAGCTATTACTGAAATGACAGCAAATAATTAACAATAATGCACTGTGTATAATTTACCAAAACAAGTGGAAATGTAAACTTCTAGGGTCATACACCATCAACATATCTCATCAATACTAGTTGAAAATAGCCACAAGTGATATATGACACAAACAAGTTTAAGTGAAATGGTGAGTTTTATCGGATTGGGTGAATAACAAAATCCATGAAGATTCCCATATGGCTTGTCCTAGACACTGTCAAAAGGGGTCAGATGGACATCTCCTCTCCTCTTCTTTATGCTGGCTTCATTCAAAGGTAAGATGGCTGCCTGTCATAGCATTTACAGTCTTCTTGGTACAAACTAAAAAAACAGGAGCATGTGTCTGATACTCCAGGACCAGTTCCAGGACCAGCGCTAGTTGGATGAGCAGGGCGACCCCATGGCTAAGTCAGTCAGTATACCTACCGGCTCAGGGCTACCACGTGCCAAACTGTAGCCACACCTGGAGCCAGAAGTAGACCCTTATACACTGACAATACTGACTCTCTCTCAAATTCCTGCCCCCCCCAAAAAAGCCCTGAAGAGATCCAATATTAACCAATTTCAGAGCATTCACATTAACTTGCATAAACAGTCAAACAGATTTGACAGTCTGGCATCTTTACAATATTTACTAAAGCCACCATCTGTAACAATTTTTCTATTCCTATTTTACAAATCTAATTTATCTTCATTCCAAACAATAGCTAATAGCCATAATGCGGAAGATTAATTTAACATTTACTGACTAAAAGATAAGAATATAAATAACCAATTTTTTTCTTTGAAACAAAACCTAGCCTACTTACTCGGGTCAGACCCCAAATATTTTCTTCCCAGGATATAAACTAAATACTCATAATCCATTTCCATGCCAGAAAATCACTACATATTGACATAGGTGGTGGTTTTAATGGGAGAAATCTGTGCTGTGAATTACTGGCAAATTTTAAGTAAAACACTAGTCCTCAATTCAAATATGTATTGCAACTTAAGCAGACAACAATAAAATATATTGTATGTCTATGTCATAGGCTAACAAATCTCGGTCCCTTTAGTGTATATCTTTTTTTGTGTTACTTGAATAGTACTAGGTGCTGTAATAAACAGGCCCCCTATTTAGATGACTTTCAACAGCAGAGGTTTATTGTTCATTCAGGTAACTCCCCAAGGTGGGTGTTCCTGGTTGCCTGCATGCAGGGATTCAGCCATCCAAGCCTCTTCTATCCCTTAGCCTCTGGCTCTCCAATGCACTAGGGCAGGATTTTTCAATCTCAGCCCATTCAGTATCAAAGAGTTCTTTGTTCTGGGGGTTACACTTTGCATGACAGGATGGTTAACAACTACCCTGCTCTCTACTTAATACAAGGTGTGATCAAAATATACTGTGCATGTTAAATTTTTAAAAATGTATTACAGTAAGAGACTCATTGTCATTAATCTCCCTCAAAATACTCCCGGGTGCTTCAAACACATTTATCTCATTGCTCTTCCCCTCTCTGAAGCAGCTCTGGAAGTCCTCTCATGCCTTCACAAGCTGTGATACCAAAGACAGTGAATGCTGCTGTTGAGTGCCATGTACTTTCTTCACCAGAGTGGCACTTTGTGACCACTGGCTCTTCCTCAGGTCAAAATGACCATGCAAAAGACTTAAAGACGCTCAGGAACGAAGACTTCTGGAACTGCTTCAAAAAGTGGCAAGAACAATAGAAGAAGTGTGCTTAAAGAGAAGGGGATGAATGGCAACCAGTGTCGTTTACTGTAATCATTTTTTAAAAATATAAATATGCTCCATCTGTTTTGATCACCCCCTTGTATACCTTGCAACAACTTCAGGAATTTTTGAATCATAAACTTTCTGGGGGGCTGACTAGATTGCTTCTCAGCATCATTTTCTCTGCTGCAACTCTCTTTGCCCACCACCTCTCAGCATGCATGTGATCTCAGTCTTCACTTCCCATTTTAGTTGCTTACTTGAGGCAGATGCACTGTCCCTTCCTGTGTTCCCTATTTTTAGCCACCACCAGAATTACCTGGTACCAACAACTGGCTGGAATCACTAGTCTTATCTTATTAACGTCATAAGCCATGCTATTTTCTGTCCTACTGAACTTCCTTGCCGAGCTGGGTCGCATGCCCAGGCATCTTTCCAGTCTACTAACTGTAACCACAGCTATTTCTAGACATTGGCTCCACCCAGTGGAAACAACCTCCCTGTGGTTAACCATATGTGCTGGACCATGATCCCCAACAATTTCATTCAATAAATACTCATCATATCACTACCACTACTAAGAACTGGGATATCAGGAGGAGTAGGATACATCACGGGATGACAAGACATGTCACATGCCTTGCTTCATCCATGAAACAGTTTCCACAAGGACCAATTATATGCCTGGCCCTGGCTAGTGCTGACAATTACAACCATATGCAAAATACAGTCCGCCTTTAATTTCGTGAAGCATACAGGAGACAGAGACAGAGAGAGAGAGAGAGCGAGAGAGAGAGAGAATGAATGAGTGTTCATATAAAGAATCAAAGGAAAGATCTACTTGGATAAGATAGTCAAACTTCTGAAACCTGAAATTGTTTCCCCACCCTGAATCTAACCTACCATTCTGGTAAGTAGAAATTTCCAAATGGCGATCAGACCTAGACTTAATGCAAATCTCAGTGTTTTGTTTGGCTAGCATATATATATATTGAGACATGATTCTCGATTCTCCAGTTTTTCCCAGCCTACCTCACACACATTGCTTCCACTTGCCTTTGTTTATACACTTGACATTATCTCTCTTGTTAGCCCTTATTAGAATTTTAAGTTTGTAACTCTAAGCTCAGTCTTTCGAACACTCAAAGTGATAAGATTACTTCATTTGCTCCTTCCTGATAAATTTAATATCTGATAAATTTACAATTTTACTTGACCAAGAGTTCTTCTTTTATTATTATATTATTTTACTATATATTATATTATATATATTATTTTATTATATATTATATTATATTATATTATATATTTTATTATATATTATATATAAAATAATATATTATTTTATTATATATTATATTATTATATATAATATAATATATTATTTTATTATATATTATATTATTATATATAATATAATATATTATTTTATTAAGCAAAAATCGTGTATAACTGCAAATCTCTGCTCTTCAGAGTGTAGTAAAGAAAGCACATCGTCGGCTGCTTCCAAGCGCAAGACAGAATTTAAGCTTACAATTCTTCAAGTACAGTTCATGCTTTGATAATGACTACAGCCAGTCACTTAAGAATCCTAATGGAGCACCTGAACTTGAAACACAGAGAACTGCTCAGAAATATCCCTTGTCATGGAAACACTCACTTAGAAAACAGAGAACCGATGTCACTCACATTCAGAAGAACAAGAGCACAAAATGTAAGTGGGAATACTCACCAGGCATGAAGCAGTGAGGGTTACTTAGACAGTAAGTAGATGGATGCACAAGACATTCCTGACATGCTAGAAGGAAAAGGCTGCTAAGCGCAGACCTTGTCAAAGATCACAGCCGCCTAAATGGGGCACTCAAGGTAATTACAGAGGAGCCCTTGCTTTTATGAAATGCTGAAATTACAAATCAAGTAAATTAGGGAGGAGTAGTTTCCTAACAAAATGGTTCTTCCAGGGTCACAGGAGGGCAGAACATGTGTTTATTTGGAAAGCAAGGTCCCAGGTAACTTCAGACATGTATGTATATGATGAATACATCTGAGGCCTTGTCTGACGAGCATTTGCAAACAGCCTAGAATGATCAAATACAGTCAGATAACATAAAATAAGGCTCTTCTTTCCTCACAAATCAGATACCTACAAAGATAAGATTTCACTTTCTACTTAGCTAATATTACACCTTGCAAGTTCTCCATTTCCTTTTGAGTATTTTTCTACAACAGTCTTGTTCCTTCAACAGGTGGTGGTGGGATTAAATTATACATTCTCCGTAAAGCATTTAATACTTAGCAAACTGATTGTAATAATATTCATTCTGCTATTCCTTCAAAAATTCTTTAAAAAAATTAGATTGATGGTAATGTCATAACATCAAATGGTAGCATCAGAAGCCATGCCAAAATGAAGATCAGAAAAGAAGTCAGCCCAGAAGTCCTCAAAGTAGTAAGCAGTTTGTCATATGGCAATAGTTTCTAGATGTTTCATTTTTCTCCTTGATACCGAATTGTCTTGTGTTACTTTTATTATCAGGTAGAACAATAAAACCATTTCCATTTGGGGTATGAAACACTGAGATGGAGCATTTCTAAAATTGCAAAGCAAGGGTGAAATCAAACCTAACTTTGAAACACATGATTATCTTGGTCTTTCTCAGGAAACAAGCCCAAGTTTATGAGCGCACCTGCAATGATAGATCTAAATTTACACATCCGGGGCAAAGAGCTCAAGGAGGGAACAGGAAAGAAAAGGCATCGATGACCACAGCACGCAGGTTCATACTGGTTCTGCCACCTGTGGCCCTAAACGTTGCTCTACAGGTGAAGTTCCTTCCACCCACCCACATTCTCACCAAGAAATCAACACACAGTATGATTCTCATGCAGGATGGTTTTGGTACCGTTTCTGTGGCCCTTCGCTCTTGAGAAGACTCTGATGATTCCTCCTTGCCTAACTTCAAAGCAGTCAGCATGGGAGAATCCCCTACATTTTTATAGTTGGTCAATAAATCTAACCTTTTTTCCTACAGACAAAGCCTTTTATTTACATGTGCGGTCATTTATAAATAGAGTGCTTTATTAAGCTAATAAAGATACCTCAGAACAAACACTATCTTTCCAAGCACATTTAATGAATTTGTGGGCTTCAGATTTGCTTGAGATTAGATATTTCCAGGACTTTACCTGATCAACTGCCACAGGGACATCTGTTTCATTAAATTTCAGCTGACAGAGATTTTCTGGTTCAGGCTCCCAGTTGGTAGAGAACCATCACTGCAGAGCCTATTCATTTTAAATTTTATTCTTTTCATCCTATACATCCTTTTCTGGAACTAGGTTTGCAAATTTTGAAATAAAAATCTTTCAAGATCTGAAAAGGATTGAAACCTGATTTTTCAAAACCATTCAGGCTGTCTTTGTTCAAAATGTGCTAACACTGTACCATGCCTGACGGACAACAAGCGAAACACACCGGTCCCGTCCTCCTGGCGCTTAGATCCCAGAGGGAAGCAGAAGGAAGAATAGCATCTGCGCGAGCGCACATGCTGTCTGATCACAGACACAGGCCTCAGAGAGCACACAAAGCAAACTTGCATCCCCAGCTACAGAGAGCACAGCTGGCTGAGATGCCGGCCGCCACTCCTGATCTCTGGGGCTGCTCCCAGTCACTCTCTCCCATTCCTGTGGGAGGCCAGACCCTAATGGATAACCTAGGCCCAAGGACCTCCTGTGGGAACCATTCACAGAGCTGAGCAGAGTGTGAGATTCTTCTCATCTATCCTTCCTTCCTGTTTCCCTGTCTCAAGAACCAGGCCTACACTATGGTATGACAGATCTCCTGCTCTACTCTTGCTCCTCCCACCCCCACTGTGACATTAGTGTTGGCTGTCAACTTTACTAGATTGAGAGACAGCTGAAAAACCGGTAAAGCACATTTCTGGTGTGTCTGTGAGGGTGTCTCCAGAGACAACTGGTGTGCAGGCCAGCAAACAGGGGGGAAGACCACTCTGAATGTAGGCACCACATCCAATAGGGCGGGGCAGAGACAGAACAAAAGAGGAAGAACAAAGCTGGAACCTAGGCAAGCTAGATTCTTTTTGAGGCTTTTTTCCCCCTTTTCTCCCATCATTTGTGGATATCTGGCTCCAGATTTGTCAGCCTCTGGCCAGGACTGAGAACAACTCTAGACCTTCAGCCTTGGATTAGGGCTACAATCTTGGTTACTCTTGTTCTAAACTTCCAGACTCTTGGACTGAGCAGCTAGTGGTTTCCAAGCTCTGCAGCCTGCAGACAGCCATCATGGCACTATCCTGGCTCTGATCATGTAAGCCAAACCAATAAATCTTCTCTTATAATTATATATGTATTCCTTTGATTCACTTCCTCTAGAGAGCCCTCATAATATACCTGTCTCTTATACTGCACAGAAGTTTCCTCTAATAAATCCCTTGTACACTGAATCTTCTTTGGAGTTTGATTTTTGGAGAATTTATACTAAGAGAAGAGCAAGACCTAATCTGCAGGGTCAGAAAAAGTTTTTCTTGGAGGAAATGATAAATGAGCTGAGAAAAGAGTACATATAAAAAGCAATGAAACTCAGAGGAGAACATTTTAGATCCAGAAATAAGTATGTGCAAAGATCCTCTGTCACCAAAGATGTGGCCAGTTGGAGAGAAAGGAAAAGGCAGAAAAGAGAATTTTATATACTTTATAAATCAAGAGAGACAAGCTGCAGAGATAAGCAAAGACCAGATACAAGTAAAAACACATTCTCCCTCACTATATAGAGGCACTTGATGATACAGGAGTTAGGAGACAAAAAAAGCCTGGGCCCCATTTAATGTTTTTAGAATAATTTATTTGCTCATTTACTTTTAATGCCTTAATAAAGCAGGAAAATGAAGAAGAAAGCCAATATTGCTTACTTCCTTGAGTCAATGAAGCACATTTGCTAAAGCTTAAATATTAATATGGTATAAGTTAAGCTTCCATGCCAAAGAGATCCTCAAAATATAATGGTCTATTTGAGCTAAACACATATATATTAAAATACTGGCTCAGAGAAATGCAGAGACTCTAGGACAGTGGATAGTTCTGCTATTAGGGTCTCCAAGGGATCCCTGACGGCGAATTGACTGCCGTCTTTCAAACATGAATCCTACATGGCTGCTCAAAAAAGTACTATTTCCTAATTTCCTAGCCAAGGAGAACAGAGAGGAAGTGCACCCTACTAGTCCAAACTGACACACGGAGATGGCTGGCTGTGAAGTAGGCTGGGGGAAACAGTTTCTAGCTGGGTATCCACGTGCCCATATAAAACTTAGAAAAATGTTCTATTATTAGGAACAAAAGATAAGCAGTCAATGGATCAAAGAAGAAATTACAGAGGAAACTTTTAAATATCTTGAAAATAATGAAAATGCTAATACTACACACAAAATCTTAAGACATGCAATAAAAGCAGTGGTAAGAGTAAGGCTTTTGCTCTAAATACTTTCATCTGAAAGTAAGATCTCAAATCAATGACCTATCTTTATATCTCAAGGAACTAAGAAAGAAACAAACTAAACCCAAGGTTAACAGAAGGAAATAAAATTAGAGCAGGAATAAACAAAATAGACAACAGGAAAATAAAAGAAAAAGATCAATGATTAATACACAAAAAAGACCAATGAAACAAAAGATCAAAGAAAACGATCAAGTTTGTGTTTTTAAAAAGATCATCAAATTTGACAACCTCTTAGGTAGGTTTACTAAGAAAAAAACTCATAAAACTAAAATCAGAAATGAAAAAGGAGGCATTATAACCAATATTACAGAAATAAAAGAATTATACCAGCAGTCTCTTGTATACTATGAACAATGGTATACCAACAAGTTAAATAACCTGGAATGAAATTTCCTAGAAATACAAACCTATCAAGACTAAATTATGGAAAAAAAATTAAAAATTTGAACAGACCAACAACTAGCAAGGAGAATGAGTAAGTAATCAAAAACCTCCAAACAAAGAAAACCCAGGACCAGATGGCTTCAATGGAAATTTCTGCCAACGATTTAAAGAATAACACCAATCTTCACCAAACGCCTGCAAAAGAATTAAAGAGTGGGAGACACTTCCAAATTCATTCTAGGAAATCAGCATTGCTCTGATATCAAAGTTAACAAAGATGCTACAAGAAACTACTGACCAATATTCCTAATAAATATTGATGCAAAACCTTCATCAAAAATCCTAGCAAATAAAGCAGCACATTAAAAGGATTATATATTATATCCAACTGGTATTTATTCTTGCAATACAAGGATGATTCAACATATGCAAATCAAGCAACACAATACCACATTTCAGATTAAAATGCAAAAAACATGTGACCCAATGCTCAGTTAATGCAAAAAAAGTATTTGATAAGATTCAGTACTTATTCAGAGTAGAAATATTCAACAAGTAGGAAAGAAGGAAGGCAACATAGCTAAGATCATATATGAAATGCTCTAACATCAGGGACAAAACAAAGGATGTCATCCCTTGTAGCTCCTAAGCTACACAGTTTTGGAAGACTTAGCCAGAGCAATTAGGCAAGGAAATAACACAAAAAGCATCCATATTAGAAAGAAAAAAAAAGCAAAATTATCTCAGTTCACAGACAATGTGATCTTATATATAGATAACCCTGAAAATTCCACAAAATTGTTAGAATTAATAAACAAGCTAGAAAAAATAAGCTAGGAAAAGTAGCAGGATACAAAAATCAACACAGAAAAATCAGCTACATTTCTATATATTCACAATGAGCAATTCAAAAGAAAATTTAAAAAATAATTTCCTTCATAAGAATATCAAAAACAAAATATTTACAAATAAATCTAACCAAGGAGGTGAAAAATTTATATGCTGAAAACTTAGTCTTGCTAATAAAATTAAATACTCAAATAAATGGAATGATATCATATGTTCATAGATTAGAAGGCTTAGTATTAAATACCAATAGTACTCTAAATTCTCTACAGTTGAATACAATCATTATCAAAATCCCAACTACACTTTTGAAAGACACAGAAAACTCCACCTTAAAGTTTGTTAACTCTGGGCTGGAGATTTAGCTTAGTGGCATAAGTGCCTGCCTGGCAAGCTCAAGGTTGTGAGTTCAATCCCTGGTACCACCCAAAAAATTTTTTTTAAAAATTATGTGAACTCTCAAGGTATTGGAATAGCCAAAACAATTTTGAAAAAGGGCATGTTGGAAGACCCACATTTCTCAAATTCAAAACATATTAGAAAACTACAATAATCAATCCAGTGTGGTACTGATGTAGAGATACACAAATAGATCAATAGACTATAAACACTCCAGAATTAAACTCATGTATATGGCTCAGTGATTTTCAACAAAGGAGCCTTAGCCACACAATGGGGGAAAGGACATTGTTTTCACACATGGTAGAGGGAAAAATGCATATCCACATGCAAAAGAATGAAGTTGAGACCTTGCATCATATAAAAAGTACAAAATGGATTAAAAATCTAAATGTAAAACTCCAAACCACAAAATTTCTAGAAGAAACGTTAGGTATAAGTTTCATGACTTTGAAGTTGAAAATGATTTACTGGTATAGAAAACCAAAGTCAAAAAGTCAAATGGAATTATACCAAATTAAAAAAATTTTTACTCATCAAAAGATGCATTTTACAGAGTAGTAAAAAATACTTGCAAATTATGTACTTGACAAATGGATAATACCTAATATAAATATAAATAACTCTTACAACTCAATAATAGCAACAAAATCAAATAATGTAATTAAATATAGGTAAATGACTTTTCTCCAAAAATTATACACAAGTGACCAACAAGCCTATACAAATACTTCCATATGGTCACAATGAACAACTCAAAGAAGATGTTTAAAACAATTAAATTTACAGTAGCATCAAAAACACAAAAATACTTACAAATAAACGTCAATATCATTAATTGCTAGGGAAATGCAAAGGAAAACCACAATTCCCTCTTGCACCCAATAGGATGGCTATCATTCTAAAAGTAAAAAAACATAAGATTGGCTAGGATTTTAAAAGGGGAGGAACTCTTTTGAGCTGTTCATAAGACTCAAAGTGGTGTAACTTCTGTGGAACATAGTATGGCAGCTCCTCAAAAAACTAAAAATAATAAAACTACCACATGATCCAGAAATCTCACTTCTGGGCATATATCCAAAATAACTGAGAGCACATCTCTGTTATTAGCAGCACTATTTGCAACAGACAAGAGACAGAAATGATTCAAATGTTCATTGACAGATAAATGGATAAATAAAACATAATATATATACATATATATACATATATTATACATATATAATACACATAATATTCACAATATTATTCATCTTTCAAAAAAACAAAATAATAGCTGGGCATGGTGGTACACTCCTCTAATCCCAGCACTCAGAAGGCTGAGGCACGAGGATCATTGCAAGTTCAAGACCAGCCTGAGCAACAATACGAGGCCCAGGCCAGCCTGAACTGCATAGTGAGACCCTGCCTCAAAAAGACAAAAACAAAAGTACCTTCAGTACATCACAGTAAGTGAAATAAACTATATGGAAAAGAACACTGCATGAATTTACTTTATGTAAGGTATCCAGAGAGGTCAAATTCCTACAGATAAAGTAACATAGTACGTGCCAGGGGCTGGAACTGGGGCTTGGGTGTTATTATTTAATTGATAATGCATTTCAGTTTTGCAATATAATAAAGACAGTAGTTGCATAACAATATGAATATACTTAACACTACTAAACTGCATTCTTACAGTGGGTGGTAACTTTAATGTTATGTATTCTTTACTATAATTTCCTTAAAAAGCTACCAAAAGGGAAAACAGTATGGCATCAGAGATGGGGACACAGATATTGATCTTAATGAAATATTTACTGACCAATGTTTTTTCAGATTTCCTCAATTTTATCTTCGCTTGTGAGTGTTTGTGTATAGAATTAAAGTTTTAAAGGGTTCACTTGAGGGGAAAAAATAAGACAAAAGAGTAAACAGTTGTGAGAAGACAATTTCTGTGGCACAGTGAGGCTTTCTTCATTCATTCCTTGTTTTCTGGGTCTTCTCCAAGGCAGACACAGCATCAGGCACTGGGACACAGCAGGGACCATAACACAGTCCTTGCCCTCACAGAATCCACAGCCTGTGTGGAGACACAAAATGACATTCGGGCTGGAGAGTGCGACTCAGCCAGGTACAACAGCCGAAGGATCAAATGAAAGTATCACCATCCCAGGGATGCAAAAGGGAAATGGTCAAGAAATGCTTCCTGGAAGTGCTATTTACACTATGACAAAAGGGAGAAGCAGGTGTTCGCCAGGTGAAGACAGGTACGCACATCCGAGCAAAGGTCTGAAGGCAAGTGAGGACAGATGGCAAACCCTATGGCAAATATGCCATGGTTCAACATGGCTAGTGTTCAGAGTGAGGGACGGCGGTGCTGAGAAGAGTCACTGCAGATGGCCGGGTTATGAAGGGCCTTTCAGGGTGCTGAAGGGTTTGTGCTGGTTTCTAAGGGCTGTGGAATGTATCCATCCTTGACTGCACACCCAGCAGCATGTTGTGAACTTGGCCTTCGTTATCATGATTTATCATCCTCACTACAATTGTGTGAGGCAACTACTTGCAAATAGCCATGTTTAAATAGGCTGACCAAAATCACACAGCAGCTCAAACACGACAGAGCTAGGATCTGAACACTCATTTTTCTGACCCCAAAGTCCAAAGTATTAACCCTACGAAACAATAATAGAACCCACTTCAGACTTAGCAGCTGTAGAATCACAGCATTGGAGGTGAATTCTGACTCTAAATCTTATTCGCTGTGCAATCTTGGGTAAGTTACTCTGAGATTCAATTTTTGTTTCTTCAGCAGGATAAATGCAATCCAGGGAAATGCAAGAGCCTGTGGGACCTCAATTTTTCAACTTCCTTTATAAAAATGGACATGGAAATGTTAGATGATGCATAATAAGCACTCCAACATTATTAGCTATGAGAAGAATTACTATAAGTCTTCTTCCAAGTCTAAATATTATCTCAAAGGAAAACAACTAGAAAGAAGGGAGAAGCAGCAGAGAATGAGTAATAGTTGTTTACGGTCCCACAGAAACAGTGCTATGATAAAGAGCTTAGGTCTTGGTTCCATTGGTAACATGCTAACCAATCACCTGGGGAACACATTTAATTTGTCACAAATGGGGTTACCAATACCTAAGAAAGAGAAAACAGAGCCACAGTAAGGATCAAGAAGGATAATGTGCATACAAGTGCAATACGAGTATAAAGCACCATACATATGCCTCAGATGATTATTAAAACATCACTTGGATTCAGTCACTCAACATAACTTTTGTAAAATAGCTAAAATTCTCTTGGCACCATGTCAAGGCTATAAGGCTCTTAAATTGTTAATGAATTATTATATATTTATTCATGTTTGCAGTTTTCTTGGATTTATCAAAGCCTCCAATGGATGCATGCCCCCCAATATCAACTACTTTGCTAGACACAAGGGCGAAAGAAGTGTCACTTTTATCTTATGTGTCCTAGAGAGAAAGACCATGGGGGTAAAGTGCCATTTTCATCATACCATACCTAAGCTAATCATCATTGATGTTGACCCGACTGTCATATTGCCCCATGGTAAAATCACTTTTCCCCCCATCTTTCCATACTTAGTACCCTTTGGAAGGGAGTCACAGCACTCAGCCCATACTTAAGAAGTGAGGACTTTAAACAGCAGTACCTACTATAATCATTTTGAATTCTTTTGCATAGGAGAGTTGTCTGTTCTCCCCCATTTACTTACCTATTCAGTCATTTATTTTTTGTCAGCATGGACTCATCGGTACTCTACACTTTGGGTTAAAATCCAATGCTACTATCTTTATTTTGTTGCTCAAATTTTTGCAACTTTGGCTAGTGGAATCTTTCATTTGGTTCCAGTGTCTGTTTGATATATTCCTACCACTACAATAGAGTTTAATTTTCAAACCTACCCAAAACACAATTATTATAAAAATGTATAGCCAAGATGTGTCAAAAGATTTATTTTATTATTGAAGGATCTGAGAAGATAACAAGGCTGGTTCAAAGATGAATACAAGGAAAAAAAAGATGAATACAAGAAAATGGTATACAAACAATTTTAAATGGAAAAAAAGGTTGAAATAAGATTGCTATGTCAAATACAAAACTGTTTCATGTTATATGGTGCATTAAAAATTTCCCTCAGACCATTGGGGTTTTCTCACAAATCAAATCACCAGCATCTTTGTACTCAGCAGAATAGTAGCCCATGTCCAGATCCCTAGAACCCATCAATCTGCATCCCCAGTGGCAAAGGGGCTCTGCATTTGAGATTAGGTTATCAAGTCTTGATATG
The DNA here is from genome assembly GCA_004027295.1 of Dolichotis patagonum. Classification (NCBI taxonomy): domain Eukaryota; kingdom Metazoa; phylum Chordata; class Mammalia; order Rodentia; family Caviidae; genus Dolichotis; species Dolichotis patagonum. The sequence continues at coordinate 27,983 of PVJX010002857.1, read as the reverse complement.
GGTGGTTATTCTAGATTATCCACATGGGCCAAGGGCCCTAATAAGAGAAAGAGTGAGGGAAGCAGGTCAGAATCAGAGAGAGATTCAAAGATGCTACACAGTTGATTTTGAAAGAGAAAAAAGCCAAAAGCTAAGATGTGCAGGTAGCTTCTAGAAGCCAGAAAACACAAGGAACAGATTTTTCCCATAGAAACCTCCGGAAGAAATGTAATACATTTTAGCCTAGTGAAACTCATGGAGGACTGCTTGTCTTTAGAACTGTAATAAATGTGTATCTTATAAACTATTAAATTTGTGTAAATTTCATTACAGCAGCAATAGGAAATGAACAACCTTTAACTAGATAGAACTTGTTGGGATCTTACCCATTTTCCATAGCTTGGCATCTCCTTTTGAAGAATCTGGGCTCCAAGCAAGAGTTTTATCATGAATCACACACAAACACTTCCCTGGGCAGCTAGATGAGCCCTGAGTGAGTGTGATGGGACAGTGTTCTAACACAATGCCAAAAAGACCATTGGTAATCTTTCTGCAGCACCCCCAAGGCTTGACGAACCTTTTTTAATGCCTTGATGGTTTCATCCAAATTTCCCTCTCAAGCATTTACATACTTCTATACCTCCCTTCTCTCAAACTTAATTCACTGACCAACTCAGTGCAGGTTGGAATCATCCCTGAAGCTAGAATTTGTTAAGTGCATATTCCTTAATTTTCTAAGAGTAAGCAGTCTGCTCAGCGTACCCCTATCCCCTTTCCTTTGACTTGTCCAGTTACCATCTATGTTGTTCAGCCCTGCATCTTTGTGAAAAATAAACACCAAGTCACACAATGAATTTTTACAACCAATATCACAAAGGTGAAGGAAGAGTTTTAAAAGGAGAAAAACACATTTATTTTAATAAAAGTAGCATTAGGATTAGCAATATGACCCAAAACCTTCTAGAGGGTAAAAATACAGCCAGACCTCATTCTAAGATAATAACCAAAGTCTAGAACTCTCAAAGCCCCTAAACAAGTGGGTACAACACTCTCCTACATGTGCAATGACAGTGGGTCCTCCAGAGGACTGCTGTAACAAAGGCTACACTTCAGTGTGCTGCCTTACAGTCCATCTTGCATGGTCACTTTGTTACTTCTTAGAAAACACTGGACCAGCTCCAAGTGTCTTTGTGATTCTTCACCTGCTTGTGACTCGAGTGCTGAGCCACACAGGCCTCCATCATCACCTGAATCCACCCAAGCTGCCCCTGAACAGAAACCCCTGGGCAGCCTCAGTAGTGGTTTTCTTACTAGATGGCTCCTCAGCAGCTCTGGAGGGCACTGATATGTATGTTCTTGGCTCCTTCCTGCTATTTCTGGTCTGCAGGTCCAGGCGTGGGGCCTAAGGATATGCATTTCTGATAAGACCCAAAAGAGGTTGCTGCTGCTGAAAAGCATCCTCTGAAAAGCACTGCTGGAAACTGAGCTGTGGACCATCCCTTTCCTACTCCATGGTTCAAAAGAATAGTTTGGCATGACCCCACCAAGACCACAAGAAATGGGGAACTCCTCTGACAGAGAGGACCAGGATGGAAATGGCATAGCCCCTGTATTAGTCACTTTCCCGTCCCTAGGACAAAACACCCAACACTCACAATTTAAAAGAGGAGAGGTTCAGTTGGCTCACAGTTTCAGAGGGTTATGTTCATGGTTAGTGTCTCCAAGGCAGAACCAGCATGGAGGAAGGGCATGGTGGAGGAAAGCTGCTCAACCTGTGGCATCCAGGAAGTGGAGAAAGAAGGGAGAAGCCAGAGACAAGAACACACCCTTTAAAGGTCATGGCCCCATTGGCCCACCCCTTCTGACCAGATGACACTCTAAACACAAGTGACTTTGGGTGGACATTTTAGATCCAAACCATAACAACCCCAACTATAATTGGTATAGGGTTCAGTAATGACATACTGGGAAGAATAAGTGACTGTAAGTGCTGGATGTAACTCAAACCATTAACATTTTAAGAAGAACAAAATTTCTAGCTAATCTCATGCTGCCCAAGTTGCATTTATTCTTTCTGCTCTTGGCCATGATAGGGCTGACACTCTTTATTTCAAACTCCCTTTCCTTGGGACACAGAGTGTGTAGGCTTTGGGTTTGGGGATGGGAGATAAAGTGTCAGGCTCTTTGTGACAGAAGCACCATTCCAGCTCCTTCCTCTGGACCCAGATCATGACAGCATGTATCTTGAAGGTCCCCTACGTGAGGGAGCTACTGCTGAAAAGTATCACAGTAAACAGTTCAAATGGGAGGTTTGGCCAGCCTGGGATTTACCATAAATTCATAATCAACACAGGCAGATGACCTCTGTTAGGCCTTGATATGGGTTCCTGAGAACAATTTGGGGTCAAGCAAGCATTCAGAAGGGCCCTGGCTAACCTCAGAAGCCTCCCCCATGAATTATTTGCACACTTTTCATAGACCCTCTCTATATGTGGTGGCCGAAGCCTGCCACGGTACACACTGTCTCCGCTCTTAAGAAAACCATGGTAGGTGCTGTCCAAGAGCCTCCCACACGCCTCCCCACAATTTCAGGGCACACAGGTCTGCTCCCAATTGCAGCACCTGCATTTCCCCACCCAGAACCTTCTTGTGCTGCTCGAGTCTCAAGATATACACGGAGGAATGAAAGTTCCCGGAAGTAGCCCTCAGGGAAAGGCTCAGTAGCCGATGTGTGGACACCCTGGCTGCCTCCTCTCTCAGATAGGAAATGGGGAGGCATGTGCTGCTGGTGCCCGGGCTTCTTTCTGGTGGGATTAATCTCTATGGTCCACTGTCACAGCTGCATCAATAAGACACTTTTGGGGGCCACCTTCCATTCCATTCCTTGTCACTTTTCCTGACTAGAGGTATTATCTGTTCTTCCCAAATAAACTACTTGCAGCTAATCTCAGGATCTGTTTCTGGTGCAACCCTGAGTTGCAGACTGGAGGAGGTAACAGACTGGCTGGCACAATCAAAAGTTCACTGTCTCTGGATCAGACGAACCCAGTTTTGAATTCTGGCTTCATTACTTACTTGAGCAAAGCTAAGAAAACAATCTGTTTTGTGCCTTAGTTTCCTGATGTGATGGAGCCGATCATATCCATCCTGCAGGACTGAAGAGCTTTAAATGAAACAATTCCTCTTAACCCCTAACACTATCTCTGGACACAGCAGGTGCCCAACAAAAGTTAGCTTCCTTCCCTTCCTGTGTCCATGTTACATCTGAGCAAATAGGGGACCTGCACCCATTATAAGGTAGCTAAGTGACATAACTTGGTACTAAACTCTATTACTTTTTCATACCAAATCAATTCATTTACTTTTCCACTGAGCCTCACGTATCCATCTCAGGGCCTAAATTGCCTGGTGTGATACATAAAATCATTTTAAGCCTCAAATTCCAGGTTGTCCTTTCATATGCTGCTCTATACATATCCAGCTCCCACTCCCCCCGAGTCCCACACTTTGGCATCACTTGCACCCTGCGCTATTTCTGCCTTTCATCCCAGGTCATGGCTCTTGTTCTCCTTCACTTCACACAGCCACACCCGTCTAATGTGCAAGCAAAGATTTTCACACGTTCATCTCTGCTTAAGACACGATATCACTAAAAATAGATGATCCTGCTGCAGAAGGAGGCTGGGAGGGTGACAGATGACTAAGAGGAGAGCAAGGGGACACTTGGCTGTTTTATGCTTGAACCAGCGGTGGAGTCCTTTCCCTGTCCACCTTTGCAGGCACTCAGAGCCCTTCTGGGTAGGGTGCAAACCTTCCAGTTGCCCACTGCTTCTGGGTGAGTGAATGGAGGCTGTGAAAGGAAAGAGATACCACCGTTTCCAAACCCACTTCCCCTTGAAACAGTGCTGCGGGGCAGCCCAGCAAGGACAGTCCTATCCAGAAATAATGCCTAAGTATGCACACGCAAAGGAAAACCAAAGTCACTCTGTGAAATTCAAACTTTTTCATTTAGAAATCTAGAAAGTATACAGATCCAAAAAATAAGGTCTGTGTATAAATTTTAAAAACATTACAATAAAAGGAACATTGCTATTAATCCTCTCAAAATACTGCCCCCCTTCAAACATACTTTAACACTTTTATCATTTTTGTCACTTTCTTGAAGCAGTTTCTATTATGAATGTCTTTACGAAGTATGATCAAACATATAGTGAATGCAGGTACCAACTGCCATTTAATAGAAAGGTGGGCTTAATAAAAACATTAGTGTGTCCTGTCTACCTTATATACCAGATCCCGTGCAGTATGACTCCTGGCTTTTTCCAAAGTCAAATTATCATAAAAGGTAAATGTTTTAATAAATTCAGTACATCTAGGCAGCCACAATAATACAAATGAAGACAAAAAAGAGGACTTCCAGATCCACCAGTGGGATACATATGTTTGAAGCGAGGGGAAACATGCAAAGGGTAATTAATGGCAATGTGTATTTTATTGTGATGAATTTTAAAAATTGAAACATTTACTATATACTTTATTATGTCTTGTATGTTTAAATTTGGCCTCTTTTTAAAAATATGATGTGACATAGACATAAAAAGAGCCTAATCTTCCAGGGTTAAAAGTTCCTATGTGTGACCTGTACTTAGACTAAGGTGGATTAACTTGTCCTGGCTGATGTCCCTTGTCCCAGGAATGTCTTAGCCCTGGGCAAATCAGGATGGTTGGTTACGCTATTAGAAAACAAAACTGATTTTCAAATGTCCTCTTTTAAAATACAAATGTTCTCAGGCAGTATCAAACAATGTATGGGTTCTATTTCTCATAACACACTCCACTAAACTGGCTCACTTTAGAATCACAAGCATCTTCTAGGGAAAGAATCTCACATTCAGGCACCAATACCAGCAAAATTTTAATACGTGAGGCTGGAGTGTGGCTTAGTGGTAGACTGTGTGTTTCACGTGCAGGGGTCTCTGGGTTCTATCCCCTAGAACTGAAAAAAAAGAAGAGGAAAAGGGAAAATATTTTAATAAGCAAAGACAGTCATTTGTATAAAATCATTTGGTCTATTCATTACTTACACAAGGAAATAGTCTCCATTCTTCTAGAAACCCACAGGATAAGCATTCCATTACCTTCTCTCCTTCTGATAGATATGGACTAGATAAGCATTTCTCTACCCAAGAAAAACTGCCCAAGCATGGTAATTTTAGAAAACTGCCGGAAACAAACTCTCACCCCGCTCCCAACACACACAGGCAATTCTCATTTGGCCTCTGTAGGAGGGACTATGGTTGTTTTATTTTGTTAGCTTAATTTTCTCCAAATGCCAAACCAGGACAAGGATGCAAGTGTGTATCTGAGATCATCCCAGGAAATATCAGTCAGGGATAGGGACGGAAGACCACAAAGAAAGGGCCTTTATTTTTAAAGTGTCCTATTAAGTCAACTGTCACTGACCTAAGAGTGACTGAAGCTTAACTCCATAGAAAACTCTGGCAAATGGTACAGAATATTATGTTAGTCAATGTCCCACTACTGTGACAAAATATGTAAGAAAAACAACTAATGGAGGAAGGGTTTATTTGGGTTTATGGCTTTAGACGTCTTAGTCTGTGGTCACTGGCTCCATTGCTTTAGGCCTGCGGTGAGGTGGGAACACCCTGCTAGAAGGCTGCGGCAGAGGAAAGCTACACCTCTCAAGCCAGCCAAGAAGAGCTGGAGGGACACTGGGGACAAGACACCCCCTTCAAATATGCATCATCCGTGATGTTCTTCCTCAATTGAACCCCTCCTCCCAACAGCCCAGCGTCTCACAGTGTAGTTCAGGATTGCCTTGAACTCATCATAGCCCAGGCTGGCCTTGATAACACAATGATCGCCTGTCTCAGCCTCCTAGGCACTAGAATTACAGGCCTGCACCACTACGCCCAGTGAATTATTTTGACATTATACTATAGTCTATTAAATGTGCACTAGTATATATAAACAATTTATATACCTTATTTATTGCTTTATTGCTAAAAAAATTCTAATGATTATCTGAGCTTTAGTAAAGCATAATCATTTTGCTGGTGGAGGGTCTGGTCTCAGCGTTGGTGACTGCTGGGTGATCAAGATGGTGCTTGCTGAACGTTGGAGTGGCCGTGGCAATTTCCTAAAATAAGACAACAGTGCAGTTTGCTGCTTCGACTAATTCTTCCTTTCATGAAAGATGTCTTTGTGGCAAATATGTTCTCATAAGAGAACTTCTATCAAAACCGGAGTCAATCTTCTAAAATCCCACTGCAGCTTTATCAACTAATTATATGTAATGTTCTAAATCCTTCATTGGCATTTCAACAAGCTTCACAGTATTTTCACCATGAGTTGATGCCATTTCGAGAAACCATTTTCTTTGCTCATCCATAAAAAGAACTCCTCATCCATTAACGTTCGGCACAAGATTGTGGCAATGCAGTCTAATCCTCAGGCTTCACTTCGAACTCTAGTTCTCTTGCTGTTTCCACCACACCTGTAGTTACTTCCTCTTCTGGAATCTTGAACTGCTCAAAGTAATCCATGAAGGCTGGAACCAACACTCCTTCCAAGCTCCTGTTCATTTTGTTATTTTGACTTCCGCCCTCAAATCATCAAGGCTCCTAAGCATTCACAACAGTGAATCCCTTCCCAAAGGACTGAATTTTTCCTTTCAAATGACTTTTGCCAAGATCCATCAGAAGAATCACTGTCCACAGCAGCGACAGCTTTACAAACTGTATTTCTTCAAAAAATGAGACTTGACAGGTGAAATTGCTCCTGGATCCACGGAGTACAAAATGGATACTGAGGTGGTAAGCACGAAAACAACATTTGCCTCATTGTGTATCTCCATCAGAGCTCAGGGGAGGCCAGATGTACAGTCAGTCAGCAGTAATATTGTGAAAGGAATCTTTTTCCGAGCAGTAGGTCTCTACAGTGTGCTCGAAGTATTCGGTGAACCATGTTGTAAGCAGATGTGCTGACATCTAGGCTTTGCTGCTCCGTTTATAGACCACAGGCAGAGTAGATTCTGTAGAATTCTTCAGGGCCCCAGGATTTTTGGAATGGCAAATGAGCCTTGGCTTCAGCTTCAAATAAACAGCTACATGAGACCCCAATAAAAGGGTCAGCCTGCCCTTGGCAGCTTTGAAGCTAGACATTGATCTAGCCTCTCTAGCTATGAAAGTCCTACATGGAGCCTTCTTCTGACAGAGTCTGTTTCTTCTGCACTGAGATGATGTTGTTCAGCACATCCACCTTCATCTGTGGATCAGCTGCATCCTCTGAGGAACCCACTGCAACTTCTCCATCAGCCCCTTCAGCTTTACCTGGCACTGTTACATGATACAGATGGCTGACTTCCGGAAGTCTCCAAACCAACCCTATTAGCTCCAAACTTTTCTTCTTCACCTTACTGAGCATTTGAAGAATTGAAGAGATTAAGATCTTGCCCCAGACTAGATTTTGGCTTAAGGGAAGTTGTGGCTGGTCTGATCCTCTATGCAAACCACTAAGACTTTCTCCTTATCGACAACAAGGATGCTTTACTTTTTTTTTTTTTTATCATTCTTGTGTTAACTGGAACAGCATTTTGCTTCCAAGAATTTATCCTTGGCTTTGCAACTTAGTTAGCTAGTGTGAAAAACCTAGCTTTTAGAGTTTCCTGGCTTTTGACATGCCTTCCTCACTAAGCGTACTAATTTCCAGTTTTTTAAAGTGAGAGAACAATTAAGAAGCCATTGTAAGATTATTAGTGGGACTTCATTTAGAAGTCACAAGTGTCCCAGGAAATAAGGAGGTCCAGGAAGAGGGTAAGAGACTGGGACAGCTGGGTGGCAATACAGTCAGTACACATATGACATTCACTGATTAAGTCTGCCATCTCATATGGGCAATATTGGTGGCACTCAGAAACAATTACAATAATAACACAAAAGACCTCTGATCACAGATATAATAATAGTGAAGAAGCTGAAATACGGTACTAACTACTGAAATGTGGTACAGAGACACAAAGTGAGCACCTGCTGTTGGGAAAATGATGCCCACAGATGTGTTCCACATGGGGTTGCTGCAAACCTTCAATATGCAAATGCAACATCTGCAACATGCAATAAAGCAAAGCACAATAAAACAAGGTGCACCTGCCCGCACAGTCACACCCTATAAAATGACATTTCATTTGACAACAGACTGCATATAGTGGTGGCTCTGCAAGATTATAATGGAGCTAAAAATTCCTATTGGCTGGTGTCATGGTTGACAGGCTATTTTGAAGGGCATTGCTCACATGCTTCTGGTGACGCTGTCACCAGAAGCAAACCCACGGTGCCTCCCATGAAACACGTCTAATTATGTACAGTACATAGCACTTGGTAGCAGTCATGTCACCGGTGTATGTATTTGCTCTGATATACTTTTTATAATTATGTTAGAATATATTACTATGTATTTACACAGTTGACTGTACAGCAATGTGTTACCCAGGCTTCTGTACACATCTCTTGATGGTTCTAGGAGTGATGTACACTCTCCAGGTCTGTGTGTGTGCTCTGTCAGGTCTGCACCACTGACTCACCTAATGACACGCTGTTCAGGTTGTCAAGAGGTGAAGCAGCACTATAATTTTGTTATTTTTCAGCAGTAAGGCCTATTAGCTAGCTTCCCAACCTTAGAAATGTAACATGAAGGCCAGGGGCTGACATCCTTGCCTAAATTAGAATCCCTGGTGGTAGATCAAGAGACAAACTCAGGTAGTCCTCTCCTGAGACCATTCCTCTATCCTGCCCCTCAATAAGCTACCTAATTGACTTTCTTATGGTTGGTCCTTATTTCTGTTAAGGCAAAGGTTGGCCTTTGGGCTCACTCTTGTCCACCACTGTTCTTTGTAAATACAGTTTTTCCAGATCAAAGTCACCATTATTCTATGTCACCAATGTCTATGTCAGTGATGACAAAACTTCTAGAGCTTTCAATGATAACAGCCTGCTATGGCATGGGTGCTATCGGTTCACCACTGCGGTTTGATACATTCTCTATGGCCCTACAAAGGGGAGCTGAAAGCGCAACCCAGGCCATGTGCCTTGCAAAGCCGAACGCTTTTAGTCTCTGGCTGCTTGGGGAAGAACCTTGCCAACTTTCGCAGTACAGACTTGCTGAGAACTTCTCTGATTGCAGGTTTCTTGATGCCGCTGCTTAATCATAATGTAGAAAATCCTATAATCCCACTCAAAGCCTTAGCATAGTGATACATTCCCAGGTTAAACTTCCAGAAACTGCAACTGTGCAGATGTCTGGGAACCCAGGAATCAGCAAAAATACCCTCACATAACTTGCTAAGGGAAAAAGGCATCCAAAATGCCCCACAAAAGAGGTAGAGATCTAATCTGGAGCGCTCATCAGGGTGAGGGTTTGTAAAGTGAGAGGGAGAGGAATACTCAAAGAAGGGCAGACAGGATGCACCAGATGAAAAGCAGCAGCTCGGGTTAACAGCTGACAACAGGTACCTGAAGCAGAGACAGGTTCAAATCCCAGTTCTGCCACTTATTACCAATCTCATCTTCAATTTTGTCACCTGTAAAACGGGAGGAATAATAACATTCACATTTCCTCGGGCGTTGGACAGATTAGTGGAAGGTTACAATGGATATGAAGTTCTCAGCCTACTGCCTGGGATAAGAGTAACAACAAAGGGACCAAACCTGTAATATTTATAAAGAGGCACTCAACCCTACAAAATTCAGCTGTCAAAGAATAACAGGATTTTAGGAAGGAGCAAAAAGCAGTATTTAACATGATGAACCCAACTACAGGAAAAATGGAACAACCTTAATATAGTCCAAAGTATGAGGGGGCATGTTTGCATCAAAGGTCGTTTTAAAAAAGTATGTGGGTAAAAGAGGTAAGTTTAATTAGCTAGAAAAAATCACTTAAGTGAAATAAAGTACTTAGTTCCTAGCAGAGTGTGGTGGCACAGCTGTAATCCCAGGACTCGGCGAGGCTGAGGCAGGAAGATTGCAAATTAGAGCCCAGACTAGGCAATTTTGTGAGACTCTATTTTAAAATAAGAAGAAGGAGTTGGGGATGTGGCTCAGTGAGAAGGCCTTGTGTTCAATCCCCACGACCACAGAAGTACTTATTTCTTAGCGATACATGAAACTGTACATAGGGTAGGGGAAAAGGTTGGCGTGGCACACTCTGAGAGAAGACAAAGTTACACTTCTTTCTCATTATAATGTTGAAAAAGCATCCGCCAGATAGCACAAACACCTGCTGACAAACTCAATTTTTAAACATCCCTTATCATCTTACTTACACAGCTTTGCTCTAAGATCCTAAAAATTCCAATGGTTGTTTTCAGGCTGCATTTCCAAGTGTAATTAAGCTGCATGCTAGAAAGCACAATGAGAACCACTGGGTACGAAATCCCCGAAGCAGCTGAATCATTGCAGAAATGATTTCTTTTTCTTTTTTTTGTTTCAACCAAACTTTTGACCTCTAGTAAACTGGATGTCCCGTTCTTTTTTTTTAGGCAGAGAAAGTGCAGCTTGACCGGGAAGGTGGAGACACCTAAAACAGGACTCTTCTTTATTCTCTTCAAAATACACATTGAATTAATTTAACACAGTCGGAGCAAATGACCATGATACGTCCGCAATTTAAGCCTAACAGCCCCACTGGGAGCAGGCTCCACGTTCCTATTCTAGGGCCACACGGTTTTCATTAGTTTATCAGGATCTTGCTTTTCACTTTGCACACGGAAATGGATGCAATTAGTTCGTCTGTGATGGCCTCAAATACCCTTATCTTTGCCTATTTACTAGATACACCACAATCTCATTTTGAGATTTGCCTGAATACTCAAAGGTTATTAGATCCAAACAGCATTTTCACTGCATAGCAAATAACTTCACTTAAAATTTCCACCAACACACTACAGTGAAGGAACCCATTTTAAGTGCATTTATCTGGTTTCTGTTGTTGTTGTCGTTGTTTTAAGCTGAAGTGAGAAAAATGTAATGCTGCAGATAAAGTGCAGGTGCACACTTGGTGATCAAAGGAATCACCCATGTGACAAATCAAGGAACCTCATTAATGCATCTCACATTGCTCTGCTGCAAAGGCGGGATCAGGACTCAGCCTTCTTGATTCTCCACCCAGTACCGTTCTAGTCCAACCCCACTGCCACTCCTGCTTCTCACCAGTGCCTCCTTTACCTGGCGGAACCCTGGTACAGTACAAAACTCCAATGAATAGGGCCAGGCTGGCGAGAAGCCTCATGCATGTGAATGTCTTGCATTCAGGTCACATATGGCCTTCTTGCAGAGGCTGGATTAATGCGATGCACTCAGTCAGGTGCAACAAGGGAAGCCCGAAAACAATCCTCCGCCTCATCCATTGTCGGGTCCCCCACTGACGCTGTCGGCTGTTATAAGCACCAGCTGGAGAATGGATGCTGGTATTTCCAGAAAGACCTTTTGAATCAGGAGGGGCTGTGACAGGCCCCACGCTGTGGCAGGGCATAATTATTTCCAATAACTGTCTGTCTAGGCTACTCAGTGATTTCCAAAGCCAAGCACCTCCTCACCACAACAAAACAGGCAGTGCTTACTCGAGAGGCACTGCTGTACTTCGTTTCCACGTAAGATCACGAAGCTGTAAACACCACTATGTGACTAGCTTATGGAGCAGAGCAGAAAAGAACATCAACTTCTATAAATAATGATTAAGGACAAACTGCTTGGCGAGTGTGCTTGCAAGTTTTCTCAGGATCTGTTGTAGAAGCAACATTCTAATTTGAGACAAGATGAGCCACCAGACTGTCCCGGCAGGCACACTCTCTGGAGAGAAAGCCACGCTCTTCTGTTGTGACTGTCGGGGACAACAAAGAGAGAAGTCTGGCAGGGTGGTGGCATAATGCAGAAACTGGGCTCTGAGCTGGAGCTCCAGGCCCGTCACTGAGCAGCTGTGTGACAGTGAACAAGTCATGAAGCCCTCCAGGGCTGCGTCTCCACCTCTGTAAAACATGGGTCACTGTGCTGTTGTGTAGAAATGAAATACTATGTGGGAAGTGCTCTTGGCAAGTGTCTGGCACTTACAGGGGTCAATAAATGGTGACTGTCTTCACCAGGAAGCAAGGCTGCTTCCTTGAAGACAGAGAGGCTGATCTGATCCGATGGTCCAGACTGATCCTCCATGTTGATCAGATTGCCTGTGTGTCTCTGTAGCCTCTATAGCACCCAGCACATGCACAAAAGTCTCCCAGGTCCTCTTGATTCTTGCTACAAACAATGTGGTCCCTAGAGCAGCCTTGTTGGCATCACATGCAGCTTGGCAGAAGCAGACTGGGCCTTCTCCCCAGACCTACTGACGCAGGGACTGATCTCCAGGTGATGGGTGTGTGCTAAGTCAAGGCACATCACTCTCCTCCAGCCTTTCCCACATCGTAGTCATTTGGAGGCTGTGCCATTTTCAATACAAGCTACACTGTGCTTTACTTGTGTATGTGTTTACTTTAGTATGTGTTTTTAAATTATTTTACAGGGACATTCTTGCTTAGCCTAATCCTAAACAATGACATCCAACCTGTTAATAATTTACTTGACAAGTCAGAATGGAATATCACCTTTTTTAAGACTGGAAGGTCCAGATGAATTTTTTTTCTGATTAAAATAGGCATTAAAGTGAAGTGTGTACCAAAATTAATTTATGTACCCCCTGGGATACACCTGGCCTACTTGAGTAAATATAGTTCTAGACTTCTTGGAGCTGGATTCGAAGACATCCTCTCAATCACTGATCCCATATTCTTGATCTGTGTTCACACCCACCAGTACAGATGCCCCACAGGTGATCTATTTGTCTTCAAAATAGGGCCATGGGAGAAAGAAAACCTGGGTTCTGTCCCTGCACTGTCTCTTTATAGCTTGCTATGTTATACCCTATCTTGAGAACTCATTTTTATGCTGATCTAATCCTAGCTTTCCTCTAAGTCCAACAATGAGACATAATAAATAACAACAGAGGTTCTGAAAGCAGAACAACCCGGATTTCACTGCATCTCAATTTTTCTTATATGTAAAGCAAAGGTAACAACAATACATGGATATTGGACCCATTTCACAGGATTCGTAAGAAGAAAGAAAACAATAACTGTAAATTAGCTAGGTAAAAATCTAGCACATAGATGTTTTTCAACAAATAATACAGCTAGTGTTATTCTCCCTTGCACCCACAAAGCTCAAAGACTAACAGATAGCATTTATTATTAACAAGCAGCAAGCACAGTGTGAAACAAGTTATATTTTGTCACTGAATCCTCACAATAACCCAATGAAGTAGAAAATCTCCCTTTCATGGATGAGGAAACTGAGGCACAAAGGTCAAGTCGCTTGCTCAAAGCACACATTTAGTAAGTGGCCCAGGAAGATTTGAGAGCAGACTGTGTGATGCTAGGACATGGGACATTAGAACTAGAATTTGTAGCAATGACCCACGCTGCCTTTCTATACAATACTTGTCTACATGCAGACTTTGCCAAGGCAACAACTACCATGTGATTTTAGCCAAGTGGCAGCCTCAGTGTGGCACCGTTGGGGGACAATGGCAACTTGAAGAGGTAGAGCAGAGAGGGAGGGGAATGCATCATTGGGGGCACTGCCCTTGGAAGGGTTTAATGCTTTAATGGCCACAGGAATGAACTGACATAAAAACACTAAACTTAGCTGGGTGTGTAATGACAGGTACCCGAGACATATGTAATCCAGCTACACAAGGCTGAGACAGGAAGATCATAAGTTCAAGGCTGGCCCAGGAAATTTAACAAGACACTGTCTCAAAGTAAAATACAAAAAGCACTGAAGATGCTTTTGTAGCTCAATGATAGAGTGTTTGTTTACTTTGAGGTCCTGGCTTCCATCCCCAGTACCAGGGGAAGAAGCTGGGGGCATGAATGGCCCCTCTCTCACCCTCCTGCTTCCTGTCTCTCCATGTGATCTCTCGGACTTCCATATTCTCTCCATGATGCCTTCTTCATGAGCCTTAATCAGAGCCGAGCGAAGCCTGCACCACAGTCTTGAACACCCCAGAACTGTGAGCTAAATAAACTCCTTTACTTCCTATGTTACCCGGTCACCTGCACTCTTGTTATAAAAACAGAACAACATAGGGGCAACAGTTGCCACCTCACAGAGGGTGGTGAACACTGACAAGGGCAACTCACAGACATCACAGGGTCATTCTCCTCACCGAGGAGCACCTGGTGACCATGTGCTGCCCTTGTTACCATGGGCTCTGTTATCCACTGAGCCTTTAATATGGCACAAGACCCCCCCCCCCACATCAGGAATTTGAGCCTGCAGCTATGGTAAGCGCATTTCCCCCCTCAAATTATAACACTGGGTACAGTTTTAAAAATTCCAATAGAGAAGGTGTCAGGTGGTGATGCACACCTGTAGTCCTGCCACTTGGGAGGCTGATAGAGGAGAAGCATTACAAGTTCAAGGCCAGCCTGGGCTATATATAAGTTCAAGGCCAGCCTGAAATACATAGTGAGACTCTGCCTGTAAATAAATTAATTAGTTAATAAACCAATGTATAAAGAGTTCATTTAAGCCCATATCCATATTAGCATTTGTTGGTTTTTGTGTTCTTGATGCAAACCATTCTGTCCAAGGTAAAATCGAATCTCAGGTGTTGTTTTGATTTGTATTTCCCTAATGCCTAAAGATTATCAAATTTTTTTTAATGAACTTATTAAACATTTGTACTCTTTCTTTGGACACGGGTCTACTTAGTTCATTTGTAATTTTTGGATTGAGTCATTTGATTTTTGGGGTTCGTACTGATGAGTTTATTATTTATTCTAAATTTTAGCCCTTTATCAGAAGAGTAGCTGGTAACATTTTTCTCCCATTCTGTAAGCCATCTCTTCACTCTGTTGATTGTTTCTTTCGTTTTGCAGATGCTTTTTAAATTTGATGTAATCCAATTTGTTGATCCTTGGTATTCTTTTCTGTGCCACTGGAGTCCTTGCCTGTGGCTTTGGCTTTCCCCTAAATTATCGTTCAGCAATTTCAATGTTCATTTTTATACCTAAGAATCTGATCCATTTTGATAAATGTTAGTACAAAGGATATGAATCTAGTTTCTATCTCCTACACATGGATAGCCACTTTTCCCAACACCATTTGTCAAAAACACTATATTTTCTCCAACATATGTTTTAGCCCCTTTATTTAAGAAATTAGATGGTTAGAGGTGCTTGTAATGGTTGCTGTGTCTTCTATTATACTCATATACCTGTCTATTTTTGTGCCAGTACCATGTTGTTTGTATTACTAGAGCTTTGTAATATAACTTGAAATACAAAATAGCATCACAGAGTTTAGTTAACTACCTCAATGCAGCTGTCACTTCAATTCCCCCAGCAGCTTCCAGGCACTTTCTCTCCTTCCTCTTCAAATGTAACTTACCCTACCAGTGTTTCACCTCCTCAGTACAACTGACATTTGGGGCTGGTCAGTTCTTCAGTGTGGGGACCATCCTGCACAGTGCACAATGTTCATCAGCAACCCTGTTCTCTACCCCACGTGATGATGACTGACAATTCCTCTGGACATTAACAAACATTCCTCAGGGACAAAAGTTACCTTAGGTTAAGAACTACCAGACTATTAAAGGGTAGGCACTATCTAGGTGTCCTTTATTCTTTTACTACATAAGAATGCCTCCTTAAACATTATCACTTCAGTCTTCCTGGTAAGAATAATTCTTGTCAAATAATTTAATATATTAAATTGACCCCTAATCATGGCCCACTAAAATGGCCTTGGTAGGCAGAATGGCTAAATAATTTACTGTCCAAACTGAAGCCTCAGCCCATACATAATAGTGCCTGGGCAAGCTAGCATGATCACCCTGCTTCTAAGGCACCTCCACTGTGAGCGAACATTATGCTCCCAGACACAGACAATTAGGGCCGCTTGTATTCACACTGGCTAATTGTAACTGGAGTGACAGACAACAATTAAAAGCAGCACATCCCCACAGGCAAGGCAACACAGACCAAATAAATACCTCAAGACTGAGAAGCGTCAGAACCTAGTACTCATTTGCCTTGGACCTCTGGAAATATATCCTTTAAGTAATTTTCTCTTAGACACTACTTAAATAACTATATTCACCATACCAGTACAAAAAATTGATCTAAATAAATGTTGCCAATATTTGCATATAAACGCAAAAAGGATTATGGTTACCCCTTGTAAGAGGTTTTGGTCTGTTGTGGGTTTTTAATTGATGTATCTGTTTTGTTTTTTATTTGTTTTTTTACCTCAGTGTCACCGGAAAGGCAGCTACTATCTATCTGACTTGTCCTGCATTTGATCTCGTAAATCCTGGTACTGACTGGTGAAAATGACATGAAGTATCCCTCACACACAAGGATCATATTCATAACCTATTTGCCTCAGTGTAACTCAATTTGTCTTCCACTATTTGGAAGAGAAGAGGTATTTCCTTCTTCATGAGGCACTTTTACGCTGCACTGAAGGTTTATTTTTTACTTCTTCAGCATGCATTTTGCCCTATTTTCAGCAACTATATTCACTGGCAGTCTAAATCACCAGCACCTTAAATCCATATAGTCTGGGTACCTCTACAAATTGTTGAAGCACGACCCTCAACCTTAGCGGAAACCATTTAGAACAGGAATTTCCTCCAGACAAGACAGTGAGGCCACGAAGAACAAATTTTGAGGCTTGTTTATTCAACGACTAGGGAAGTAGGATTGTCTTTGTCCACTTTCTGTTGCTATAACAAAATACCCAAAGCTGGATACTTTACAAAGAAAACAAGTTTGTTATTTATTTCAGTTTTTATGGCTAAAAGTCCAGTATCAAGTGATCCCATCTGTTCTGTCTGGTTAGGGCCTCATGGTCACAACATCCCATAACAGTAAAGGATCATGTGGAAGAGAGTACAGGCAAGACAGAAACTAGAGATTCAGGGTCCAGGCTCACTCTTTTTGTAACAAATCACTCTCTATGGAACCAACCAGCACCCTGTGAGAATTACACTGACCCTTTCCAAGAGTGGTGTCCCATGACCTAAGTACCTTCCACAATCCCAGCCTCTTAACTCTCCTACCACCTCCCAACACTGCCAGACTAGGAACTTGGCTGCCAGTAGGTTGAGCTTTGGGGAACACATTCAAAGCACACCCAAATAATAGCAGGGAGTTTATTCTCTTTTTATTAGACTTGAACCTGAAATCACGTCAACTAGCAAATACTACATAGTCATCTTAACATCCAAGACAGAACCCAATATACACAGAAAAGCAGAGCTACAAAAATGAGAAGAAATGAATGAGATCATGAAGTCATTTTTTCAGCCTTCAGCAAGATGCTTTGCAAGCCAGGCCCACCCATCCACCTGTTAGTAACTTGGACTCAAGTAAATAAAATACATATATATATACATACTCTCTATATCCTCACTCCACATACCATCAGATACACGCACCTGGTGACAGTGCCTTTCAAACTTCTTGAAAGCAGCTTA
Source organism: Dolichotis patagonum (assembly GCA_004027295.1). Lineage (NCBI taxonomy): Eukaryota > Metazoa > Chordata > Mammalia > Rodentia > Caviidae > Dolichotis > Dolichotis patagonum. The sequence goes on along the minus strand of PVJX010002857.1, from coordinate 10,415 downwards.
CAATAAGAATTATCTTTTATACTGCAACCCAAAATGTGCATATACCCCATCTCTAGAACTGACCCAGTTTTATAAAACCACAGTATTCACTAATGTGATGATGTGCTATCCTCTGTCTTGTTATATATTCTTTTAAGACTCATTGTGACCCACTAAATGGATTTTATGACCTTATTTTGAAAAACACTGCCTCATGAGATTAGGTTAAAAATTGATTACATCAGAAGAATGAAATAAAAAATGACAGGATAATTTCAGTAAATCAGGTTATTGAGGAAAATAAGATTGGCCCCTAAATTACCTAGATGTTTTATCAAGCATCTAGCAACAGAAAAATGCTATCTTACCACCTCTGACTGCCCAGGGCCCATGTTAAGCAGAGAAGAAAAATCATAATGAATTAGAAATCAATTACTTACAAAAAGCTGGCTTCCAAGACATGATCAAAGGTACACATAAAGAGAGGGACATAGGCTGAGTCTGGTGATGCACACCTGTAATTCCGGCTACTCAGGAGGCTGAAGCAAGAAGTCTCCAACTTCAAGGCCAACCTGAGCAACTTTTCAAGACTCTGCCTCAGAATAGAAACTAAAAAGGGCTGCAATTGTACCTTGTTGGTAGAGCACTTGTCTAGGATGCTGGAGCCCTGGTTTCAGTACCCAGTACAGCAAAAAGAGACAGAAAAACTAAGAAGGAAACAGCTAAATCCTGCTGATAACCTGACATACATTATCTATAGCCTAAAGTTAGTTATGGCAGTAAAGCACAGGAAGAACTGAGCATGTCAGAACAGTACCTTTACTTAGGATCAATGTCTGAAGGCAGATAGAGTGTGGAGAATGAGTATGTATATGAATGATAAATTAATAATAGAACTTGCAACATCAGCCCCAAGCCTTTACCTGTGTACGATAACTGTAAAATTCTAGAAAATACCGCAGGCAGGATAAGACGGGGTATTTTTAACTTTGCCATGTACCCTATTATATTGTCAGCCAGCCAAAACTTCCTTTTAGTTTGCTCAAAAGCAATGCAGCACCCTAATTAAATCTGTGGAATCAAATGGAGGATGAGATTTCTCAGGCTTGCTGGAAACGGAGGCCAGGGATGGTAAATATTACTGAGAAACCTTCAGCTGTTTTCACTCTGGAGTGGCTGTGAAGTTGGCTCCTCCCATGCTTTTCCAACGCTATGAGGTTGGAGTGCAATCGTCTGGCTTTTGGAGAAGGCCATTAACTTTTCTGCCACCAAGAGGGAAACTCACGAATTTCAAAACAGAGTCAAGTTTGAAACAAGCAAGCACTTGCAAGCCCAGAATTCTCTTCTGAGAATTTTCCCAGCGACAATGAAAAGCAAACCTCACGACAATGTACTGTAGGTAGATTTCTTCATTTTTCATCACCATATTGTTCAAATACATCCCACCTGCATGACTGAATTTAAGCAAATGAACTGTTTAATTAGTATGTGCAGATATCACAAAGAAATGTTAAACCCTTCCTGTTTAAGAAGTCCTTGGATGAGTCTGTCTTGACCTCTTCGAGGAAATGTAAGTACTGTTCTAGAGGCTTGTACATGTGCATTATTGTTCATGACAGAATTCTCAGACATACAAAAAAAGGAAGACATAATTAAGCCAGGTATAATTCCAGTACTCTGGGAGGCTGGAGCAGGAGGATCATAACTTTGAGCCCAGCAATTTAGCAATTTAGCAAGATGGTATCTCAAAAAAAAGAAAAAAACAAACCAGGCTGAGGATGTAGCTTAATACAAAGGCCCTGAGTCCAATTCCCAGTACCAAAAAGTATAATTGTAGATTCATCAATACACTTGCCACCTAGTTTGTGACTTTTTTAAAGAGACAAAAGCATTATGCTTCCCATGTGTCAGTCACTGTTAAACATTATTCTATTTAAATAAATGAAAAATACAGAAGTTATTTGTTATTTTCATCTTCATACCACCACCTCACCGATTTCCTTTGACAGGTGCTACCCTGGTTATGAGCCCCGCAACTGAAATCAGACCCTATTTAAATTTTAGATTCTACAGAGAGTCACAGCAAGTTTTTCCACTTCTCTCCAGGATTTAGTTTACCACTTAGAAAACTATTAATGCTGAGGATTTGGCTCAGTGGCATAAGCACCCGCTTGGCAAACATGAGGTCATGAGTTTGAGCCTCAGCACACACACACACACAAAAAAACCACTATCAATGGCGCCCTAAAGCGCCTACTGGAATACCACATAGGTTCCCTCTCCATGCTCCTTAAAAGAGTGTGTATGACAGATCAAAGTGCAGCTTGACTAAGTTAAATCAAGCAAGGCGCTTTGCTTCCCCTCCAGACTTTTGATTTGGAAGCTTCGCAGATTGGCTCCCATCAGGACAGAAGCCAGCATGTCAGGGATTGCCCAGTAATCTCACACACATCCTCCCAACTGACTGGGAAGTTTCTGGGGGTAAACAGGAGCTAACGCTGAGGGATGAACCAGCTTTCCTGAAATACTGCTGCGGTCAGCACCGCGGCGTCTTTCTTCCCGAAGGGATCACCTTCCAGACGCAGACGTCTGGGCACTAGCAAACAGATCGTGTCAGTTCGAAAAGTTCAGAGGAGTTGGCTCTGGTGTGTTTACAAGTCCTAGCAGATCCCAGGAATGCTCAGGATAATTATTACCCCCACCCCGAAGCTTCAGCCCAACCCTCTTACATCTGGAAGGAGGCGGCCGCACAAAGGCGAGCAAAAGACAGACCTCCACTTGAGGCTTGTATCTCAGGCCAGGAAAGATTTAACCCAAGCCCTCTTGCTTTGGGAATAAGGGCAGCCACTGGTCAGTACTAGAGCACCGGCATCCAGGGCAAAGGAAGAATCTGCCCTCTAGTCCAACAGAAATGGCACTTGTCAAAAGAAGAGCTACATATCATCGTTACTCTTCCCTCTCCAGATGAAAATGGAAAATAAAATAAGAAAACAGATACGGGACGGCTCAGCACAGGAGCGGCTAGGGTGCGACACGCCTATTTTTTAAAAAGGGCAGCCAAACCAAACCTTTAGCATCCTCTGCTAAATCCCCTCCCACTCCTTTCGCTGCCTTAAGAAAGTATCTCCCGGCAGCCGGATCTGGGATTCATCAGTTCTTCTCCCTGCCTCCCACCAACGCGCGGCAGCCAAAGCCATGCGTCTCAGGGGGCGCGTGTGTAAACCCCACCCGCGCCAACGCCTCGAAACCGCCAAAGTTCCTGCCCCACGTCACCAAAGCGACAGAAACGCCGCGCCGGGACTGCAGCGCAGACTGCAGTCAGCCCCAAGCCTGGGGCGCGGCGTCCCGCAGGGGCTCAGGGGACCCGCACCTCCGCTGGGGGTCTCTGAACCTGCGCGCTGCGCCCGGGCGCGCTGAGCGCCCCACAGTGGCGCCGCTCGGCGGCCGCGCTCGGGGCTTGCGGGCCCGCCGTCTTCCTACCTGCTCTGCGGCCAGCGCGCGCTGGTGCGCGGGGCTGTCGACTGCTACTTTATTGTCTCGGTGGCGCACCGCGGGGAACTCGGGGACCCGGCTGGGCGCGAGTCCGACAACTCCGCTTGGCGCCGCGCCTTCCCCGGCGGCTGCCTTCCTTGGTCGCCGCCTCCTCCTCGCCCCCGGGTCTGCCCACGCTCCTGCCCGGCTTGGGAGCCGCGCTGCCCGACTTCCCGGCTCGCTGGGCAGTCAGCGCCCGCCGCATCCCCCGGCCCGGGGCTGCGCTCGCCGCGCGCCTCGGCTTGGATCTGCACTCGGGCTGCGCCCCGGGCTGCCCGCTCGCGTCCTCCGTGCTTCTGTCCCGCCTGCCAGGTCCCGCTGTCAGCCTGGCGCTCGGCTCCTTTCTCCCCAGCTGCCCCCGCCCGCCGCTTCTCCGGGGGCTGGGGCGGCCGCTGCCAATGAGACTCGGCTGCGGCGCTGTTCCGGCCCAGCCATTGTATGGGGAGGGAGGAAGGGGAGGGAGCGCGAGCGCGGAGGGGGCTGCGGCGGGTCTCCTTCCCCGCAGAGGCGCGGGCGGGGGCGCGGGGCGCGGCCCCCCGGAGCGGCAGGAGCCGGGGTCCAGAGCCGGTGCCTTTTCTTCGCTCGGGCTCCAAAAAGCGCTGGGAGAGACTTGCTTCTTCCGCCTCCCAGGCTGCAAGCATCCCAGGACCTTAGAATAAAAGGAATGAGGCGCTGGCGGATGCAGGAGGCGCAGAAGGTACTTAGGCACCCTAACGTCTGGGCGCAGGATTTGGTCTGAGATTTCCGCAAATAAGATGTGCCTGCTTTTTCAAAAAGAAAGAAGAAATAAGACGAGAAAAGAGAGACGGAGACTATCCCATGCCAAGTATTTAAGCATTCTGTAATTCAAAAGTGTATTATGCTTTCGTGGCTTTCTTTACAGACAAAAAAAAACTCGGGAGGCTCAGAGGTTAAGTCAGAAATAGCTATTAAGTGGCACGGCAGAGATGCCAACTTGATCTGATGCAGAGTAAATAGGAGCAGGAGGGAGGAGACTATTCATGGAGGACCTCCTGCTAGATTTTTCTATTATCTGTAAATCTATAAATCAGAGGTCCACTGACAGGGCTGGGAGAAAATCTGTTGTAAATGTGCGTCCCTTTCCCCGACCTCACTTCTCTATACACTGTACGTTAATTCATTTCTCAAAGTAAAAAAGCCATTAAAAAAAGAATTACCTCGTAACTCCATAATTGGATTACTTAGCATTTGGTTGAATACTTAGTTGATGTATGCAGTGTCAATATTTTATAAAAACTACGGTTTCTAGAACCCTGATTTGCCCCCCCTTCCTACCTACTTTTCCTTTATTGGGAAAAATTGGAAGAAAAAAAAAAAGAAAAGAGGAGGAGGTGATGGGTGGTGTGTCTTTTTTCGTGCGCCTGTACCTTCGTTTCTCAGGCTCTGGTGTTCGTGTTGAACAGGAGGATGCAGGTAGAAAGCAGGACCTCAAATGACAGACGCTTGAGGTGATGTGATGTGTAATATATGTGTGCAGTATGGGATTTAATTAAATTTTCTCCTGATGTTGAGTGGTCTGTTTGCTTTCAATTAAATAGAATATATTGGATGAATAGCTAACATTTATGGAGTGGTAATTACGTGGCCCCCAGACCTGAGCTTTGTAAGTGCTTCAGCTAGCATCATCTCATCTACTTCTGGGAGAAAAGGACTGACCTGAACGCCTGGTGTGACTAGGTACTACGATTGCCTTTTTTTAGTATCTAGCACCTAGTGAGTATCCACTGGGTGTCAGTTGAGTTGGTAGACTCCTCTTTTACTGAGCAATACTTAAGACTTAGGTTGGTTGGCCAGTTAGAGAGCAGGAAACTAGAAAGAGGTAGTGCCTGTCTGTCTCTAAAATCAGGTTGGACAACTCCCTAACCATTACATGGTGCTACCTATGTGTACAGCTCCAAAAACCCAGTGCAAAGAGGAATAGCTTGCTTAGTCCTTAAAGAAATGCACACAATTTCTTCGGAAAGAAGTACATGTATCACAGTCAGTCAGAACAACACAGGAAGGCTAGGACAAAATGAATCAATCCTGGAGAGCATAAGGCTGGGCACCAAAAACGTGCTTGGCATATGTTTGGAGGGAAACAAAACTAGATGCAGACTGCAACATGAAAAATACAATGTAAGAGACTTCAATAAGGCTGATCTGGCCTCCTCAGTGTAGTCTAGATGACATGGAAAATGTGGGATATTTGCTGGATTTTTTGTCTTTTTCTTGAAATAGCCTAATGGCAAAATTAAAAACACAATGCAACAGAACTTCCCAAACATTTTCCTTTATTTTTACCGTACTACAGAATTTTCAACTCTTGCTACATATTAGAATTTGGCAAAGACATTTTTAAAGTACTCAAATAATCATATTAGAGTCTCTGGGTTTGGGATTTGGGCATCAGAGTGTTTGAACTGCTACATGGGTAAAATTAGTGCATAGCCATGACTGACAATCACAGAAAGGTTGACATCCATAGGAACTACCCACTACATTCTCTGTTAGGGGTTTGGCCAGAGGAATCATGTTCTGGGAATGTAATTGACATGCCTATACTTTTTGTGTTACTAGCAAATACCTAACTTTCGCCTGGGTGGCATGGAAAAATATTGTGACAAATGATAAAAGAACTGGGTGTTGCCCTTCAGAAACTCATAATTTAATTGCTGTGAGAGAAACATATATGGACAAAATGACAGCAATGGACCCCAAGAGAAAACAATCCTATTCTAAAATGTAGACATTGCAGGTGACAAGTCAGAGACTCAGCAAATGCTCTATACATAATAGAATGCTTTTGATGAAAGATGGTGCTAGAAATCCCCTTGACTGCTGTTATGGCTTATATCTGGATGTGCCCTCAAAGCCTCATACACTCATAGATCTAGGGTGTGTAATACTGGGATTAAGGCTGTGGTACTAGATTAGCCCATTAATCCAATGTATCATAGTTCTGGGTGTGGATAGAGGGAAGGCCCACTCTGGATGTGAGTGATGCCAACCAAAAGGCTTGTAGCCTGGATGGGATAAGGGGGAAAGGCAGTCGATGCTGCTTGCTGCTTGCTGTCCCCTGCCTGCCCTGCCATGGCTGTTTCTCCTCTGTAATGCTCCTCTACGATGCCATCTTGCCTTGAAATCAGTTGACTATGGACTGAAATATCTAAAACTGTGAGATAAAGTAAACCTTTCCACCTTTAACTCGTCATTGTCGAGTATTGTGTTTCAGTAATGAGAAAAGTACTAAGATAACCCCCATTTCAAGACCTTTATCTTGGTTTCTCCTAGGATGAAAAAGTGTGTTTGGATATGTGTATCTCAAGATTCAGATATTGTGCTCTTAAGAACATGGCCCATAAATCTTTTATTTTCCAAATTAAAACAGCTTTTATGTATTTATTTATTTGTGCTAAACGGTAGATCTGTGCTCATTGGAGAAGTTTTTATAGTACAGGAAATACATATGATAGAAACGCAAATGTTCTCATAAATTCACCACCCTGAATGATCACATTTTACATGCTTGATTCAGACTTTTTAAATGTGTATTAAAAATACATACAAATCATCTGCTATATTGATGTGTTATAATTTATTCAGTTAGGCCAATTAGGCTTCTTTGAGTTTGTTTTGTTTTATGTACAATTTTAAAACCAAGGTGAAAAGGAGGTCATACTATCCCTGTAGCAATATGGTTATCTTAATTTCAGCAAGTTTGCACTTTCTAAAGATTCCCTGCTTATTACTCAAATTCAGGTAATAATATATATGTATTGCTTGCATATTTCATATAAACCCTCGTAAATAAGGAAATATTTATTCATTTGTAATAACAATAACCATGCTCCATTTGTTAAGTTGTTTTGCATATGTGATTGCATTTCATTAATAACCCTTTGGAAGTAACTGCCCTTGCTCAACACATGAGAAAGGACACAGAGAGGTGAAATGACTCACTCAAGCTCATATAGCCAGCAAGTCAGGGGCTAAGGCTTGGTCTCGGGTCTGTCTGACTCAATGGAGGTCCTACCTACCTACTCTACATAGGAACCCAGCCTTTTTTGGCATTTTTTTTAGTCTAATGGCTTGGGTAGATTTCACTGACTTCTAGGTTCTCGATAGGGAGTTTTTTAAAAAAGAACAAATCACAATGTTGTACATATCAAAAACCTTACCTTACAGCTACTCTATTGTTCAAAGTCAGTTGTATTTTCTTCCTTTTTTTTTTTTTTTGAGACAGGATCTCACCTTCACTAACTTAAATTTTAGATTCTTCTACCTCAGTCCCCTACAATGCTAGGATCATAGACTCTAAAGCACTTTTTTTTTTTCTTTTGGTATTTTTGAGACAGAGTCTCAATATGCAGTTCAGGCTGGCCTTGAACTCGCTTTTGTAGCCCAGGCTGGTCTCAAACTTGCAACAGTCCCCCTGCCTTGGCCTCCCGAGTGGCATGCACCACCATACCTAGCTCTAAAGCACTTTTGAGATAAAACTAAGAGCTGCTGATGAGAATAGTGGCCATCATGGATATATTCCAGGTTATTTTGTTCCTTCTCAAAAAGTACATGGTATCATACATTTCTCTGCAAGCTCCAGACACTCCGAACCCCAAGACTTTATATACCGTGGTTGACAAAAGAGTGACCTGTGACTTTGTTATGGCTTGTGTTTATATGTTCCCCTAAAACTCCATGCATTCATAGTTAGGGTTTTTGAAGGTGGCTAAATTTAGGTTGTGTAATACTGGAAGTAAGAGTATATAGTACTGGATTAGTCTACTAACTGGTTTATCATAGTTTTGGGTGTGGATAATGGGAAGACACACCCTGGAAGTAGGTGGCACCAAAAGGTTTGTAGCCTGGACAGGATAAAAGGGAAAGAGAGGCTTACTTACTACTTTCTGTTTCCTACCTGCTTTGCTGTGAACTGTTTCTCTTCTACCACATCTCTGTGACTTCTGCCCTGCCTTGGAGCCAAAGTACTATGGACTGAAACCTCTACAAACTGTGAGCTGAAATAACGCTTTCCTCCTTTAACTTTTGCGATTGTGTATTTTGTCAGCAGCAAGAACAGTAACTAAGACAGACTTCCTACTTCCTTGTGAGTGTTTGTCATAGCTGAGGCCATGTCAATCCATTTAACCCCAGGGCCTTTTCACGTACATTGAGATGAAATTCAAGCCTCTCCTTTCACTAGCCTAACCAAGGCTATTATGTTTTAGATTCCACTGCAGCACAGAAGCATCAAGCCACCATCTCCAATCTGAATGTCACATGATACAAATAAACGTGAAATAAATTCTTGGTGAGCACTGAATATGATGCCCTCAAGTTAAAAGAAAATAAGAAAACTCAGTGACACTTAAACAAAGGCTGACATTAGGTTAAATAACAAGAACTTGCCATTCTGTGGTTTTAAGGTCAGGTACCAGTTGTTGCTGGTGATCACCTGTGACTATGAACCTGAGTCACGAGGCTAGGTGTCTCAATTGCTTCCTATTATGCAAGCAATATAATCCAGAGTGAGCTTCAGTATAATGCACGCATAACTCCCACGAGGGCACATCACTGAGGTCTTCTTACATGTGAAAATGCTTTTTAATAATGTCCTTTGGCTCTTAACCGGCTAAAACGCCTTGGAAAGAGGCCATGGATACAATCCGGTCCCTTAGTGGATGACCTGAGTGCTGGGGGCTCCTGGAGCCTTAAATCAAAGTATTCAAACAATAACATCTTTCTTTCCAACAGGCAAGGACACGCCCCAAGAAATAAAACAAATATTCTTTAACTATTCTGTAGCCACATTACCTTGTCACAAAGGCCCCGAATGGTTAGTGGGAATAATTTGGTACCGACATTGGAAAGGATTCCTTTCCACTAGAGAGGGTGATAATCAGCATGCAATTCAGCTAGTATGGGTTTTTTTTTTAAATTGTTGGCGGCTCAAATTTGGAGATTTTTAACATAAACATGTGAATTTGTGTGTACTTGTACTTCAATTTGGAGGGAATATCCAAATCCAGGTCATGTAGACCTTTGCTGTTAAATCCTTATTTCTACAAGGAGACTGCTCTAAATTTTATTTTTAATTAACAAATAGTAATTACACATATTTGTAGAGTACAGTGTGATATTTTGAAACATGAGTACCATGCGTAATGGTCAAATGAGGAAATAAGAAATTCATTACCTGAAACATTTGTCATTTCTTTGGTGAGAACATGCAAAATCCTCTCTAGCTGCTCTGAAGTATACAGTACATAACTCTTAATGGTACTCACTCTATTCTACAAAGGAAAATTAGAACTAATTCTTCCTATCTAACAATAACTTGGTATGTGTTGACCACCCTGTCCTCATTCCTTCTCTCTACCTCCCCAGCCTCTGCTAACCGTTATTCTACCCTGTACCACTATGTCAAGGTGTTAGATTCTGCAAAAGAAGGAGAACATGTGGTATTTGTCCTCCTGTGCCTCGAATGCTTTCTTTATCATGTCCCCAAGTCCATCCATCTGAGGGACAGGAGAATGAAAAGTGGCTCTAATTATTAAAGGGTGACGTGGTTAATGAACATTTATAATGTTACTCGAGATGTGCCGATTCTCTATAAACATCCGTATGATAACTAGACATCCAAGAGTCAGGCATGGTGGTGTACACCTGTAATCTCACACTTGGGAGGCTGAGGCAAGGGGATTGCTGCAAGTTCAAGACCAGCCTGGGCTACAAAGTGAGCTCAAGTCCAGCCTGAACTGCATAGGAAGACCCTGACTCAGACAAAAAACGAAACAAAACAAAATAGACTCCTTTACATACTTTTAGGATAATTTCATCAAAAATGCATGATTTTCTTTAAAAATAAAAAGGCAATGAAACAAAAGTCCCATCTACTCAATGCA